>JACGDI010004167.1:513847-602490 GCA_014898725.1 Jacaranda copaia
CTGTTTCATTTGAAGTTGGGCCTATTGGGCTAACTGGATTATCCCATATCACTATGAGAATTGAGATTAGTGCATGCAATAGTTAACTAAATTAATCATTTGTGCTTTAATAGTTTTCTAGTTCCAATGTGCATTTTGGTCCTATGTAATTTGGTTTCATGGTAATGTTATCCTCATCTAACTTTCACTTTCCATACTGCAATTTGAAAGAACTCTTTCTATTTTGAGTACCAAGTTTCAATTATATGCTACCAAATATAAAACTATCTATGTGCCCAGAATAGTCAATAAGAGTTAAATTGACAAATTTAGTATAAGTTTGTGATGAAACTATTTTTCCTGACTTATTTTGTAATGGTTTTGCTTTCGTTCTTGAAACGGGCCTCGATTATGCTTAGAATGTGGCTCTTAACTATAGACTTTAAGGCTACACACATACAACACCTACAAAGATAGACATAAAATAGTAAGGATAATATCTAGCTATTAATGATAGCATCAAACCAACAAATAATATCATCCATGAGATCTAATTGTTGGTCTTTCTCCATACTAAATATTTCTTCAACTATCTTTTTTGACTAATTTCCTCTCTGCATGTCCTAAAAGGAAGAAAGAATGGAAAATACACATAAAGAGATATTCTTGTTATGGGAACGATTGAGAGGAGAAAAACTCAGATAATTTCTGTATAGAATTATACTATCCTTGGACTTAGAATTCTAAATCAAGTATCCGTAGTACCTTATGTTTTTCTTCACTTTATTCTTTTTTTTTTTTTTTTAGTTTTTCACTATTTTATGTTCTAAATATGTTTGGGATGAGAATTCTTATGTGTTTTTCTTTTGTTGGCAATTCTTGTTCTAAGTATATGTGGACAAGTTTCTTTTAGCATCCCATTTTCCAACCCCATCTTTCAGCAATCTCTCTTTGTCTCTCTCTTTCTCTCTCCCTATATATATGTCTATATATATCTTTTTGCCATGATAATGCTCATGAGGATTGAATATAGTGAGGAATAGGTAACTAATGACTATAACTATTTTATGCTGAGTTGTTTTCTCAAGGTCTCATTTTTTATGCTGACTACAACCAACAGAAACTCAGTACTGTTAAGTGTTGTCACTACTCTATTTTGAGATGCAAAGGCCATAGTATCCTAATTATAGTAATCCCCAAAGGTTAAAGTTTCAACTCAAACTAGATCAAGTCTGCCCTCCTACAATGATTATAATGACTTTAAAGATGCCCATTTTAATAATTGCTCTACAAGTCCTACAAATTAAGGAATTATTATGAGGGTCTTCTTCTCTTGAGTGCATGGTGAATTTGAGTCACAAAACAGTTGTAACTTTGCACAAAGCTCATAAAGGGGTTCTCAACTCGAATTGTCTTGATAAAGCGGTTGAAGTTATGCAAGTTCTTGAGACAAATGATGAACTTGATATATTTGCTTACAATGCTTTCATTAGTGTTTTAGCTGAATATTGGAGTAGTGATGATGAAGCGATATCTCAAGCCTATGTGGATAGTGACTTGGAATAATGAGTAAATACGGGAATAAATAATTGTTTCCCCCTTTAGCTTTAATCATTTATGCTTTAATAGTTTTTTGGTCTCGTGTTCACCTTTGTCTATTCTAGTTTGGCTTCACTTTAATTTATCCCCATCTTACTTTCACTTTCTTTTTCTAGCTTGCTGCGGGTCATGATGGAAGAATTTCATGGAGGAATCAAATATTTGAGGTACTTTATTCTGCAGCATTCCTCTTGTTGCTGATTCTGGTGTCAAAGTGCATGTTATGAAATTTGCAGTTTATTTTTTGAGTGGAAGCCACTGATATAGTCTGGTACCTTATATGGCTTGAACTTTGTCAGTTTAAATTGCATTTTTAAAAGGAAGGTTAGACTTTTATTGCAGGTTCAATTTGATCCTGCATCATTTGGAGCCTAATTGTTTTGCTGAAAATCGTGTGGGAAAGGGAAGTCGAACTTGGTACCTTGTGCGCCAGAAATTCTTCTGCTAGTTGTGGATGTCGAGACTCGAACTCTACTCCAGTCTAGGCAGTGATTTATTTACTAATTCAGTGCATTTACCCAATTGATGCAAAATTGAATTCAAGGTTGCCAAAAGAGTCGTTAGTGGAGGGACAATTTATGGGCCCAATGTTACTGGGCCATTTCAATGTTCAATGGGCATAATGGCTGGGCAGACCTCTAGAGCCTTGTCCCTTGTTTTTATTTCGACTTTGCATTTTGAGAAGTTTACTTGTACTTAATTTTATTTTGCATTTTGGAAAATTATTAGGGAAGTTTGTTAGTACTTCCTTGTTTTAATTTTGCCAAAACTCTATCATCTTGTAATTCTATTTTGGTTGATAGTATATCATGAACCTATTCCAAACATTATCAATCGATTCAAATTGATTCTGCAAGCACCATTTGGCTACTACTATGTACATGTAACAACCAATTTAAATTATTTTTGTAATCATTATTTGGTTGCTAATATATACAAATTAGTAGCCAATAGCTAATTTTTGGTTGCTAAATCATATAAAATGCAATAAAATTTTCCATAATATTAAAATTAATAGCAAGCAATTATTTTGTTCCTAAAAGACATTTTTAAGCAATAAAAGTTTATTGCTGCAATGTGGTCACTAAAACAAGATAATTATTCCATCAATTTAAAGCTTGTTACGACCAATAATTTGATTGCTAAAAGGTAATTCATTACCAACCAAATTATTGCAATCAACTATTTCATTTCTAAAAGACATTCTTTAGCAATAAAAGTTTTATGATTGCAATATGGTCGCTAAAATAGGACAATTATTGCAATCATTTAAAAATTATTTTGACCAATAATTTGATTGCTAAAAGACAATCTACTACTGACCACATTACATCAATCAATTATTTTATTTCTAAAAGATATTCTTTAGCAACAAAAGTTTTATTGTCATAGTGTGGTCACTAAAACACATTAACTATGGCAACCATTTGAAGCCATTTAAAAATGATTACAACCAATAATTTGGTTGCTAAAATGCAATCTATTATCAACCAAAATAATGTGGTCACAATATATGCAATTATAGCAACCATATTGATGTTACAACAACCACGACTTTCTAAATTAGCAAGCAAAAATTTGTTGCTAATTGTTTCTTTTGTAGTGATCAATTTTGAATGGTCACTAAACATATATCTTTAGTGTCCAAATTAATAACTCGTCACTAGGTACCTTTATTGGCTACTTTGTTATGACCACTTGTAACCTATTCTTATTTTGGTTGCTATAGGTTTCAGCAATCATTTTTGTTCTTTTAGCGAGTACCAAGAACAATTGCTAAAACCATTTTTTCTTGTAGTATATATGATAAAAGCACACTCTCTTAGTGTCAATCTTTCCCATAATTATCTATTTGGTGTAATCCCTGAATCTCTTTACTATTTACATATATTTGACTTGTCTTATAATGCATCAGAGGGTCCAATTCCAACTCAAATTTGGTGTAAATTTCCTAAAACGTCATTTCTTTCAAATAGCAAGCTAGTTAATTACTCCACAGATTTTCCTTCTTGTGCTCATCAAGATGCAATTCACACCAAAGAAAGGCACCCAAAAATACATTGCAATTTTTCTTCCGCTTGCACTATCCTTGTTAATATTTCATGGATGTTTGTTCCTTTTTAAAATCAAGGCAAAGAAAACAAACCTTGAGCCACTTGTTACCAAGCATGGGGACATCTTGAAATTATGGAATTTTGACGGAAAGATTTCATAGGAAGACATTATTGAAGCAATAGAAGACTTTGACATCTATAACTGCATTGGGACTGTAGGCTATGGCAATGTCTACAGAGTAGAATTTACTAACGAAAGAGTTGTTGCTCTAAAAAAGCTCCATAAATTGGAAGGAGAGAATCCAACATATGACAAGTGTTTTAGGAATGAGGCCAAGAGTTTGTCATAAATAAGGCACCAAAATATTATGAAAATTTTTGGGTTATGATTGCATAGGCATTGCATGTTTCTCATGTATGATTACATGGAGAAAGACAACCTATTCAGTATCTTGAGGTATGAAAATGAAGCATAGGAGTTGGATTGGAACAAGAGACTGAATGTGGCGAAGGGCATTACTCATGCATTGTTATATATATGCATCATAATTGCACTCCACCAATCCTATATAGGGATGTCTCCTATAGAAACTCATCTCGGGATAGCCCCTAGCTCAGGCACTATTCAATTTAATTTTCATTCAAAATCCATAACAAGCATTAAGCCCATTAAAAATATTTCAAACTTATTAGAAATAGCAGCGAATTTCAAACTTAAACAACCTCAATAAGAGTATTCAGAGATAGTGGCACACTTCGACTCAATCAACATTAACAAATACTATATACATACCTTAGGTGATCCCATAACATACAATATAAGTACCACGTACATACCATTAGAAATTTCAAAATGTTCAACATAATATAGACACTCAGCAAATGTTAAATTTAGACCTAACTTTCACAACATCTCTAAGGTTACAAATATGCCCAAGTATGCCCATTAGCAAATATACATGGATATTCTAATACAAAATTATACTCATCGATCCGATCAAAAGTCCAAGCTTATTTTTGGTCTTGTCTAAGAAAATATAAAAGAAACGTCGGGTAAGTCCAAAAGACTTAGTGGGGGATATTCACAATAAAGAAAATAGGAATCTATTAGGGAAAATTAACCCAACAAATCATCAATCAACAATAAGAACAAGAACAGATTAGATATAGGCAGTCAAGTATCAATTTACAAATGAATAAATTGCAGATAGTTAGGAATAATCACAGGGATTAACAAGTTCAAAGCTATCAAGAGGTATTAGCTTGGGGGTTATGACTGTTGGTTCGCACATCCCAGGATCATTTCAATCGAATCTATTTGGGAGAAATGGTCAATCTCAATCGAACAATTTAGGAGAAAATACAAATGGCTCGTTTGACCTGGATAATAGCCCAATCTAGACCAAAAAATTCACTACCTTTGTTGCTCTATGAGTAGGGTACAACAATCAAACTCTAGTCAAAATATAAATCAAAACATAACAGACTTATCATATACACCCTATCATTAGTTCTGGGCTTATGGCTTATCCTATGCACACAGTAGAGATCAACGTCCCATTTCTAAATCGAGGAGTTCTAGGCTTACGGTGTATCCCACGTACATAGTAGGGATTAACATCTTATTACTTAACCAAGTCACACAGGCTTATGGCTTATCCTATGCACACAGTAGGGATTAATGCCTCATTACTTGTTTGAGAGTTTAGGGCTTATGACTTATCCCATACACACAGCAGAGATTAATGTCCCTTTACTCCCATATGACAATCGCAAACTATAATAGATAACAAAATGGATGGATAACAAACAATTAGATAACTAACAGATAGGAACAAGTGCAAAATAATATCAAGGACTGATTAAGATAAATAACAAGACAATAACAAGTATCAAATAGTAACAAGTATAAAATAGATAACACTTGAAAGTCTTAGGCACTAAAACAAACAAGAACTAACTCATTAAAGTAGAAACAAATACTATCCCTCACTGGGAAAAAGAAGGTTAAAGAAACCTACCTCATGGCTCGACAGTTGATAGAAAAGTAGTGGCTTAACTGAGCTTTTAGGCAATTTGTTTAGGAGTTTGTGGCATGAAGAACATGCTGGTAACCTTGCATGGGAGTTTCGAGTAGCGTCAATGATAGAAAAAAGATGATCGATGCTTGGTGGTGAAGAACCATTTGGTCACAGTTAGCTTTAGTTGGGGCTTTTCCTGGCGGTGAAACTCATAGTTGGTGGTAGTGTTGGATAGCTCTCATCGAAAGGAGCAGATTGGTGGTAGTTGCTAGTTTTTCGGTAGCAGCAGACATAAATGCTCTAGCAACCTCAACATAATATCTCCAGCTTATCTCAGTGATCACAGTGGTGCTCTCAGTTCATGTTTTTGAGGTCTTGATAAGCAATTTGGGTAATAGAGAGTTAAGAATTAAGCTTTAATTGGTTGTACCCTGATGTATACATGTGTTCTTTTTTCAAGTGTGAATCTTTTTCATGCAATGAGGATCATGGTATAATGGATACATATATGTGATTGTGATTGAGACCTTTATGCAAGGAATATGTATAGTTAGTGAGCCGAATATTGTTATGTTATATGATAATTAGAATTAATTGAGTTGATTAAAGGATTTGAACCTTAACTTGTGGATTTATGGATTTAGAACCAAGTGATAGTAATTAGACCATTATTGTGAATTTTGGATGATATGGCAAGAAGGATTATGTAATTAAGAACTTGTTATTGCTTAGTTATTAGACTTGATATGAAACCAAGACTAATTTGGAAATAATTGATCTTATTGGTCATTATTGGATCGATAGTGTTATTTAAGCTTTAAACTATCATGTTAATATGGTTATTTAATATAATTAGATTAATGATAAATGTGATAGTGATGATGGAAGTTAAATATGAATTTTTATTGTAATTATACTATTTTGGTTAAGTAAAGTGGAAGTGGGTTTCGCGGACTGGTAGACAACAGATTGTGATAGATTTTTCTGAGACTATAAGAGGTTAGGGTCTCCTACTTTAGGTTATTTCTTTGTATAAGCTTACTCATTACTTGTTGAAAACCCCTGTGAGGGTCTACCATTTTGGTTTAGATTATTCTATCTATTTTGTGATAAGCCCCGATATGGGTTTTCTATTTTTGTACCATAATTTGATTGTTTGAAATCTTAATTATGTTTGTATTCTGATTTGTTATCTAATTTGAACACCCATGTGAGGGTTATTGTTTGATATCAATTTCAATTTGTTTTCTGTTATCTGATTTGAACACCTTATAAGAGTTATCCTTTGATATTGATTCTATTTCTATCTATTCTGGTGCCTAGAACATCTTGTTGATATTTGTTCATCCTATTGTTTGATTCTTTGTTATCCGTCCATTCTATTATCTAACTATCTTATTATTTGTACCGACTTCATATCATTATCTATTACCTTGCTGGCATATTTGTTATCTATTTAGCATTTGTTGGCCAAGCTGGCTTATTTGAATTCTGTTTACTTCTTTTATGTTGGCTTGATGACAATTCTATTTTATTCTATATTGTTTAGCCTTGAAACTAATAGTGTGATAGGGATTTCCCCCTAGACATTTGCACAAATGGTTATTAATTTTGTTATATGTATGGAGATATGTCTGGGTTAAGTACCAATCCTAGTAGAATGCTTAGATACTTGGGATATGCCATGCAATCTGCATAGGTATCCGCGATATGCCAGGGATTACCCCCTAGGTATCAACAATGTACTAGGAATTTTTTTCTAGGCATTGTAGTGGGCCATATAGTCCGTACGGGCACTTTCTATAGACCAAGCTATCATGCTTTGGTGATTTGTCAGACTAATTGACTGGAATAAGGAGAATCTGATATGCATGTCATGCTGTGATTTGTTGGACTGTATATATTACTTGGGTTTACTTGATTTCGATTGTATTTGGATTGTTTGTTTCCTACTCATGGAGCAACCAGGATAGTGTATTTTCTTGGTCTTGATAGGTCTATTGTTCGGACCAATGAGCCATTTGTATTTCCTCCCGATTGTTTATTTATTTATTAAAAAAAAAATACTCTCGGATTCAATGCTCGATGCTCGTCTATCCGATTTTGGCGTTGCTAGATTGTTAGATCCTGATTGATCCAACCAAACGCAAATTACTGGGGGACTCGTGGTTATATTGCCCCAGGTATATAGTTATAGCCGAATACCCCCATTTATGATTCCAAATTATTCTATTGCTTTGAACTTTTTATTTTTTATTTTTGTCTAGGATGTCTTAAAATAAGATTCTATTTACTGGAAGTGAATTTTCTAATACATGCAGAACTAGCCTACACAATGATTGTTAACGAAAAGTGCGACGTTTATAGCTTTGGCGTGGTAGCTCTGGAAACAATTTCTGGTAGGCATCCAGGTGGATTCATATCCTCCACGACGCGAAGGAAGTATGCTGAGAACATAATTGCCCAAGATTTATTAGACAAAAGGCTACCTCCACCATCAGACAAAAGGGTGGTAGCTGATGTGGTTCGGGTAGTGAGCATCGCATTGGCTTGCTTGAATCCCAACCCAAAATGTCGGCCAACGACGAAAGAGGTGTCTCGGGAATTTCTTGTTCATAGGCCACCCAATTATCCCGGCACCTGAATAATATATTCATCTTTGAGTTAATGAATTGAGGGCCAGACTATATATATTTGTTCAAGAATATTTAATAGCTAGTTAGTTCATCGGCCATTTACATATTTCTATCTACTTATTAATTCGGTTGAATTGCCTGTTTTTCTTTTATATGTAATTCTAGCCAGGGAACCTCAAATTTGATCATGTTTTGCATTTTTTTTCCCACTCTTTTCTTTTTTTTTTAAATGTTTCACATGTTAATTGATTTTCTGAAAAATTGTTGATTTCAATATAAATATATATGTATATGTATATGTTGTGTGTGTGTGTGTGTGCGCGCGCATTATAATGTGAATGAATGGAGAAACAAGGGCCCATAGATCTCCGAGCTTAAAATAGAAAACCAATTAGAATAGTATGCTACATTTTATTTTTTATTAATTAGTGGTTAACTACTTTAGTTACTAGTGATGCTTGTATGTATTAAATAACGTCCTGGTCTGTGTTTCATCAAAAAAGACTTCTTAGTTTGTGGTGTAAACCAAATAACAATTGATTAAACGTATTAACAATTAATTTATGAGTATTAAATGGCAGAACAAACACCACTCCCAAAAATTTTTTATAACATCAAAATTATGTAAAATTAGTATTATATGCCTGTCAAAAAAATTTAATATCTATACCATATAATATGGGACCCATAATTGTGCAATTTTGATTGAAGTTTGAATCTTAGAATTTTAATTTTTTTTAATTAAATTATGAAGTTGTCATTGGTTTTGGGCTATTAGTTTTTTCCAGCATGATCCCCTAAAGTTTTAAAATTTAATATTTAAAAGCTTGAAACATATAAAGATATCTCATGTATATCATGTCATGAGAAATAAATTTTAAGATTACTAAGCAAAAAGTTAAGAAAGAAAAATCAAAACTTTCAAAGATAAAAACCTATGAATAATGATTATATACTTTGTTAAAAAGAAGAATACAATATGCAATCAAAAACAAACAAATGGTTGCATTAAAACACAACATTCATGGCTTAAAAGTTAATGAAAAAATTTTCAAATTATAATACTTTAAGGCTACTTTACATTTAAAAAACAGTGAGTACATATTAAGTCAAAACTTAAAATATAGATACTATATTGGCTATCAAGAATTTAAAATAATCTTCTGTAATTTTAATTTTTGATTAAAAATCAATTAAGTCAAGCAAAAATATTGTAGTAAAAAATAAAAAAAATAAAAATTAAAAATAAATATATAAAATATTTATACAATTAAAATCAATATTATTATATAAGTTAGAAGAAATCTTTTAATTTGACTCATATATTGGCGATTCAATCATTAAGTGAAGAAAAAAGTTTGTCATTAGCAATACAAATTAAGTTAAAATTATAGTAAATTGATGAAGTAATTATAAACTCAAAAATTGATTTTAAAATTGGAATTAGTAACATGATATAAGGATGAAATGAGAATTTAAAATAAAGTATAAAAAATAAATTATATGTTTATTCTCAAATTTTTTATATAAATATAATTGGAGTTTCATATTATATTTTACAAATAATGGGAAAAATGTGAATAATAAAACAAAGTTGTCAATCTTTCAAACAATCAAAATTTGGAAAAATAAAAGAAAGTAAAATTGGATATATATTTGGATGGATTGAATAATGTCCAATGTTATAAACTTAAAAAAGTTAATGGGTGTATTTTTTATTAAAATAACAATCTCATACTTTTTTCAAATAGATCAAAAACGAATTAGAAATATATATTGATGAGGTCATATATAAAATTCTTAAAAAGAATTTGAACTATACATATATACATAATACATATATATGAATAAAAAATTACAATTAAATGACATGCGTTTAAAAATAAATTGTGGCAACCCCACTTGGGTATCACCCTAAGTGGAGGAGCCACCCAATTCAAGTTTAAAATCTAATCAAATGATATTAAAAAACCTGAAATTTAACATTTCAAGGTAAAATGTATCACCTATAAAGCATAATATATACAACTTCAGTATCTTAGGTTCATAAAACGTTCACATAATATCTCTTACTAACAGTCTCGATTAGGTGGAAACAATATGGACAATCATACACCTATTCTATTATAAGATAACTTCAACCCAAAACATGATCCTTTGCCCTTTCAGCTAGACCTGTTTGGAAAAAGTAAAGGATAACGAGGAGGGTGAGTCTTAAAGACTCAATGAGGGAAATACATAATAGAAGTTGAAGAGAATAATGAACTACAACAACAAATAACAAAACCTTTTGATTGCAATTCAAATGACAAAGTTATGACTAACATGAATCAGTCTTTAAACTCGAAAGAACACAAAACATGTAAACATTTAGTAGACCTATTGGCATCCTTCCTTATTGCTCCTTGATCAATACAGAATAACAATCAATAACAGTTAATTTGAACACAAGAACTTTCTCATATCTCTCCATTTGCTTAAGCACATAGCTCAGCATGTAACAATTCACTTATATGGCATGGTTGACCACATGCCAGATCCCATCACTCATAGTTCGCTATCGTTAGCTACCTGTAAGTTAAGATCTTAGGTGGGTGCTAGCTGGAAGACCTATCATAGTCGGTTCGTCTCATCTTTCCAAACCTAGCCCTTGGCCTAACTTTCCATGGCATCTCTCTGGGTGGAAACTTCCTAAGGGCATTCCCATAGGTGGCATAATACAATACCAACAGATAACAATTCACTTTCAACTAATAATAAGAACAATATTCAATAATGGCTGGGAAGACCTATTCCAATAACATGATATGTGAACAATTAGGAGACTATTAGCATAATTAGGTCTACTAAATCATTTCAATATGACTTTCACAATTATCGAGAGCAAACCTAGTCTCTGATACCACCACTATGGCACCCACACTCGTGGTATCACCCTAAGCGAAGGAGCTACCTAATTCAAGCCTGAAATCTAATCAAATGATAACTGGAAAACCTGAAATTTAACATTTCAAGGTAAAACGCATAACCTATAAAGCATAATATATACAACTCTAGTATCTCAAGTTCATACAACATTCACATAATATGTTTTACTAACAGTCTTGATTAGGTTGAAACAATATGTACAATCACACACCTAATCTATTACAAGATAACTTCAACCCAAAACATGATTCTTTGTCCTTTCACCTTGACCTATCTAGAAAAAAGTAAAAGATAACGAGGAGGGTGAGTCTTAACGACTAAGTGAGGGAAATACATAAAAGAAGTTGGAGAGAATAACGAACTACAACAATTAATAACAAGACCTTTTGATAACAATTCAGATGATCAAGTTATGACTAACAAGAATTAGTTTTTAAACTAAAAAAAACACAAAATATTTAAACATTTAGCAGACCTGCTAGCATCTTTCCTTATTGCTCCTTGATCAATACATGATAACAATTAATAATAATTAATTTGAACACAAGAAGTTTTCCTTATCTCTCCATTTGCTCGAGCACATGGCTCAGCATGTAATAATTCACTTATATGGCATGGTCGACTGCATGACAGATCTCACCACTCACAGTTTGCTATCTCTTGCTGCTTGTAAGTTAGGTTCTTAGGTGGGTACTAGCCAGAAGACTTGTCACAATTAATTCATTCCACCCAGCCATTTTTTTGGACCTAGCCTCGAGCCCAACTTCCCGTGGCATCTCTCTGGGTGGAAAATTCCCAAGGGCATCCCCATGGGTGGCACGATACAATGCAGATAGATAACAATTCACTTTCAAATAATAACAAGAATGATATTCAATAGTGGCCGGCAAGGACTATTCTAATAAAAAAGATACGTCAACAATTAGGAGATTATTAGCATAATTAGGTATACTAGACCATTTCAAAATCACTTTAACAATTATCAAGGTTAAGGGGGTGAGCTGACAAAGCTAGGGTATCAGGGATAGAATCTAACAACATGAAAAAAATTCCAGGTATCAGAACAACAAAAATAGTTTTGATGTAAAAAAAAAAAACCCATTATAGGAGTGTTCAAATAAGATAATAGATAACAAATTAAAATTTATATCAAATGATAACCTACATAGGGGTGTTCAAATCTAATAACAAATAACAAATCAGAATATAAACACATTACAGATTTCAAACAATCAGATTATAACGCAGAAATAGAAAACCCACATAGGGGCATATAACAATTATAGATTGATAGAAAATGTTCTAGATTAGCAGACCCTTACCTCCAAAAACTTTAGAAGGTAGCTACAGTAAATGCCATATTGATCTGTAGTTTTTTGCTCTTCGTCACATAACCACAAGAGTGATTTATTTATCAAAATCCATATTAAACCAAGATAGCCTTCAATAATCATAATTCGCTATATACTATTCATCTAAGATTAATAAACGTCCAATTAATTCAGTATTAGAATTTCCCTAGAATTATCATCTAGGAAATACACTAATAATGCTACCAACTTAATATAAATTATAGGTTTATTAATGATACGAGCTATAGATATAATCAATACAATTCTGTATGATATTCTAAGCAGTGATAATAAGTCAATTAATTCACTAACCTAATTATTATCATTAAAGTCCAATTTCCTAAATTTAGGATTTTTCTAACTCAATTAACTTAATAATTCCCCAATTATCACATTTGATACAATTCTAGGGTCCAAAAATCTAACATTGACCATGTATGAAACACTTGTATTAATTAATAAAATTTAAAATCGACTATTCAAAGGTACAAGGGTCATAAAGGAATAAAAACGTATAAAAACCCTAATCTCAAAATTGATCTTTTGTCTAGAAACATAAAATCGAGACCTCAAAATTACGAACCGATCACACCACCATGACTACCATGATGAGGAGAAGTTTCTATCTGGGCACCACTGGTGCTGTCTACCACCACTGGAAAATGTCAGGATCTCCACCGTTCACTTCCTTTTTTCCTTCTGAATCCAATAGTATTTTTAGTTTTCAATTTCAAGGCATAGAAGACCTTCAACTGTAGCCTAAAAGATTCAGCTCCATTTTCTCACTGCCACACCTATAATTGCTTTTTCTACCATTACCGCCGCTCTACTTCACCATGCAAGGCCACCAGCTCATTCTTTGAACCAAGGGCTTTCAAAACCATAGCCCAGATCGCCCCTCTGATGCCGCCTTGTACTGATTGTCATGATTACTTTTAATTCATCAAAACTATGGAGCCTTGATGCTAGGTTTGTGTGTGTGTGTTGATAGGTTGCTAGGGGGTGAAAAGAGGTAGTCGGTGGTGTTGAATGGTAGCAAACTTACTGGGAATAGAATTGCTAGTGAGAGTGAGGGAAGAGAAAAATAGAAAATGGTATAGTGACGGTGAAGAATGGAGAATGTGGTGAAGATGAAGGCACATTTTTTCTTTTATAAGATTCAATTTTTTAATTTTGCAATTTTAGTCCTTAATGTATTAAGTTATTCAATTAAGTCTTTTAGTCAACTAAAATAACATCTTGATCCTAGTTGACTACAGGGGTTCCATGAAAGCCCCTAAGTTTTGAATTTTAGTTTAATTATATTTTCAAAAATTACAAACTGGCCCCAAGAATTTAAAAAAAATAATAATGGTATAAAGAATAATTAAATTCCACAAAGTTGAAAATAATAAAATTTAAATTTGCTAATTCATAAAATTTTGGGGTGTTACATACCTTCCCCTCCTAAGAGAATCTGGTCCCTAGATTCTTACCTGAATGCTAAAAAAGTTTAAGGTATTACTGGCACATGAGATCTTCTCATTCCTATGTTGCTTCTTTCACATTGTGGTTGCGCCATAATACTTTCACTTAGGAAATCTTTCGATTCCTCAGTTCTTGGACTTGCCAATCCAGGATGCATACTGGCTATTCTTCATATGTTAGGTCACCCTTCAACTGCATATGCTCAGGTGAAATGATGCTAGAAGGATCAGGGAAATACTTTTGAAGTTGTGATACATGAAAGACGTTATGTATCCCTGTCAATTCTTAGGGTAACACAAGATGAGAAGCTACCGGCCTAATTCTTTCACATATCTCATACAGCCCAACATATCTCGGACTAAACTTTCTACCTTACCGATTCTTCTAATTTCTTTCCTCAGGGATATGTTGAGAAATATTCTATCACCAACTTCAAACTCCAAATCTTTCCTTCATGTATCTACATAACTTTTTTGTCTATCCTAAGCTACTTTCATTCTTTACTTAATCACTTATACTTTTTCAATAGTTTCTTGAATTAGCGTAGGTCTTATACTATTTGGTGACTTGTTGATACTGCCTCAGTATTCCTCTAAATCCCAGTGTACTAGTGATTGGCATTTCCTGCCATATAAGGCTTCATATAGTGCCATTTCGATGGTATATTGATAGCTGTTGTTATAAGCAATCTCGATCAAATGGAGATGTCAAATCCAACCTCTTCCGAAGTCTAAAACATATACTCGATGCATATCTTCTAATATTTGAGAACTCTTTCTAATTATCCATCTAATTGTGGATGAGTTATATAACTAAACTACAGTTGGGTCCCTAAATGTTTCTACAGACTCTTCCATAGTATTGAAGTAAACTTTAAGTATCAATTTGACACAATGTTGGTGGGGATTCCATGCAGTTGGATTATCTCTTTTATGTATAGCTCCACTAACTTCTCAACATTATATTGTGTTCCAACTAGCAAGAAATGTGCGGACTTGGTTAGTCAATATGCTATCACCTAAATACTATCATATCCTCCCCGAGCTATTAGCAAACTAGTTACAAAATCCATCATGACCTATTCTCATTTCTAGTTAGGAATAAGGAACGATTGTAACAACCCTGATGGTCATTGATGTTCTACCTTTACTAATTGACAAGTTAAACACTTATGCATATAGTCTGCAACGTCTCTCTTCATACCATGCCACCAGAATTATTTTTTTTAGATCTTGATACATCTTTGTGCCCCTTGGAGGAATCATGTATCTCATTTTGTGTGCCTTATTTAGCAATCTTTCTTTCATCCCTTTTAGCACACATATTCTTTACGGTATAGGAGGGCACCTTGGTTATCAAGGCTGAATTCAAACGCTTTAGAATTTCAAGCATCCTGTTCTATCTTAATATCCATTTATCTTGATCTTTAGCTTGCTGAATTTTCACGTATAGTTCAGGCTGTACTTTCACTTTTGCAACCTAAACTTGTTGTTTGAGTCTTAGCATGAAATCTGTATTTTGGCTTTCAAATATTTCTACTATGTGTAAATAAGCTAATCCGGCTTTCCAGCTTAATGCACTACTACTACATTTACTTTCCCAGGGTGGTAGGTGATGGAGAAATCATAGTCTCCTAAAAACTCCATCCATCTCGGCTACCTTATGTTTAAATCTTTCTTTGAATATAAGTACTTAAGGCTTTTGTGGTCTGTGTATACTTTGAATGTTTCTTCGAACATATAATTTTTTCACTTTGACAATGCAAAAATGATTGCAACTAGCTCTAGGTCGTGATTGGGGTAGTTTCTTCATCAGGTTTCAGTTTTCTAGATGCATAAGCAATCACATACCCCTTCCATATCAACACACATCCCAACCCCTTATTAGAAGCATCTATATAGATCATAAAGTCCTCTAGGCCATCTGGAAGAGCTAAGACCAGAGCTGTAGTTAGATGATGTTTTAACTCTTGAAAACGTCTCTCAAAATCATCATTCCAGTTGAAAGGTTGATCCTTCTGTGTCAACTTGGTCAAAGGATCAATTATCTTAGAAAAATCTTGAACAAATCTTCAATAATAGCCAGCTAACCCCAAGAAGCTTCGGACTTTAGTGACATTCTGGAGCCTCTTCTAATTGACTATTACTTTTATCTTAGAGAGGTCTACTTTGATTTCATTTTGGGTGATAATATGCCCCAAAACGGCTATTTTCTCCATCTAGAATTTGCACTTGTTGAATTTGCATATACTTGATGTTGCTTCAGAGTCTTAAGAACTATGTGCAAGTATTTTGCATACTTTCTTTGGATTTGGAAAACACCAGAATGTCATCGATAAAGATGACTACAAATTAGTCTAGATACGACCTAAAAATTTGATGCATTAAGTCCATAAATGTTGCTGGTGCATAGTCAGTCCAAAGAGCATCACCACAAATTCAAAGTGAACATACCAAGAATTGAAAACTATCTTAGGAATATCTTCTTCCTTAATCTTCAATTGACAGTACCCTTGTCTCAAATTTAGCTTTCAAAAGATTATTAACCCTTGTAGTAGATTGAATAACTCCTTTACATGGGGTAGGGGGTACTTATTCTTAATTGTGACCTTATTTAATTCTCAATAATCGATGCACATTCTTAGAAACCCATACTTCTTTTTGACAAATAGTATCGAGGCTCCCTAAGGGGATGTGCTCAGTCTAATGAACCCCTTTTCCAGTAACTCCTAAAGTTGATTCTTTAGTTCTTTAAGCTCTGGGGGTGCTGTTTGGTAAGATGTCTTAGAAAAAGGTGCGGTCCTAGGAAGAGTGGGAATTACACATTCTATCTCTCTATCTAGGGTAACGAGTTTGATTCTTCTGGAAATACTTTCGAGTACTCAACTGCCATTTCCACCTCTTCAATTTTAACTATATCTTGGGGCTTGTTGATACGGTACACCAAAAATCTTTGCCCACATTCCCACAAAATCTTCTTGGTGTCTATCAAAGATATAACTAGTACCGGGGAGGTATCATTTGCGGGATGGCATGTAGGTACTGATTTTTATCCTCGAGAGTGGGGTACTTGGTATAACAATTTACCTATGCCTGGTGTTTATATAGCCAATCTATGCTAAGGATAAAATCATATTCTTGTATAGACATTTGTATAAGATCAATTAAATATACCATATCCCCAATCAAAATTGGGCAATCTCGATAGATTACATCTGTCATTAACCCTATTCCTAAGGGTGTTTAAACTTCTATATGATATGTCATAACTTCAGGTTGAATATTTAATTTTTCAAACATATTAATAGACATGAAAGAATGCGAAGCTCTGGGATCATATAAGGCATTTCCAATAATTCCAGAAATAGAAATCATACCTTTAACTAGATCATGTATGCTACAAATACCCATTTACCTAGGTCGTCGACAAACTTAAGCTTTCATACCACCTCTACGGCACCCACACTCAAGGTATCACCCTAAGCGAAGGAGCCACCTAATTCAAACATGAAATTTAATCAAATGATTACTAGGAAACCTGAAATTTAAAATTTCAAGGTAAAATGTATCACCTATAAAGCATAATATATACAACTCTAGTATCTCAGGTTTGTATAATATTCACATAATATCTCTTCCTAACAGTTTTGATTAGGTGGAAATAATATGTACAACCATACACCTAATCTATTACAAGATAACTTCAACCCAAAATATGATCTTTTGTCCTTTTACCTTGACCTATCTAGAAAAAGTAAAAGATAACGAGGAGGGTGAGTCTTAAGGACTAAGTGGGGAAAATACATAAAAGAAGTTGGAGAGAATAATGAACTGCAACAACAAACAAGACCTTTTGATAGCAATTCAGATGATCAAGTCTTAACTAATAAGAATTAGTCTTTAAACTAGAAAAAAACACAAAATATTTGAACATTTAGAAGACCTGCTGGCATCTTTCCTTATTTCTCCTTGATCAATACATGATAACAATTAATAATAGTTAATTTGAACATAAGAACTTTCCCTTATGTCTCTATTTGCTCAAGCATA
This sequence comes from Jacaranda copaia, assembly GCA_014898725.1. NCBI lineage: Eukaryota > Viridiplantae > Streptophyta > Magnoliopsida > Lamiales > Bignoniaceae > Jacaranda > Jacaranda copaia. The sequence continues at coordinate 531,933 of JACGDI010004167.1, forward strand.
TAGCTCGGCGTGTAACAATTCACTTATATAGCATGGTTGACTGCATGCCAGATCTTGCCACTCACAGTTTGCTGCCTCCAACTACTTGTAAGTTAGGATTTTAGATAGGTACTAGCTAGAAGACCTATTACCGTTGGTCCATTTTACCCAGCCATCTCTTTGGACCTAGCCTTAAGCCCAATTTCCTATGGCTTCTTGCCGAGTGGAAACTTCCCAAGGGCATCCCCATGGGTGGCATAATATAATGCCAATAGATAATAATTCATTTTCAAGCAATAACAAGAACGATATTCAATAATGGCTGGCAAGACCTATTCTAATAACAAGATACATGAACAATTAGGAGACTATTAGCATAATTAGGTCTACCTGGCCATTTCAATATGACTTTCATAATTATCGAGATCGAGGGAGTGAGCTGACGAGGCTAAGGTATCAGGGATAGAATCTGACAATATGAAGAGAGTTTTGGTCAATAGAACAACAAAAACAGTTTTGATGCCAAAGAATAACCCTCATAGGAGTGTTCAAATCAAATAATATATAACAAATTAGAATCGATATCAAATAATAACCTACATAAGGGTGTTCAATTCAGATAACAGATAACAAATCAAAATACAAACACATTGTAGATATCAAACAATCAAATTATGATACAAAAATAGAAAACCCACACAAGGCATATCACAATTACAAATAGATAGAAAAGGTGCCAGATTAGTAGACCTTCAACTCCAAATACCTCAGAAGACAGCTACAGCCAATGGGCTATTGATCCATAGTTTCTTGCTATAGATTCATTTATCAAAACCCATATTCAACTAGGATAAACTTCAATAATCATAATTCGCTACATACTATTTATCTAAGATTAATAGCCACCTAATTAATTCTGTATTAGAATTCACCTAGAATTATCATCAAGGAAATACACTAATAATGCTACCAACTTAATATAAATTACAAGGTTCTTAATGATATAAGCTATGGATATAATCAATTCAATTCCCTATTGGTATTCTAAGCAGTTATAATAAGTCGATTAATTCACTGACCTAATTATTATCACTAAGGTCCAATTTCCTAAATTTAGGAATTTTTTAACTCAATAATTTCCTAATTATCACATTTGATACAATTTTAGGGTCCAAAAATCTAACATTGACCATGCATAAAACACTTGTACTACCTAATAAAATTCGAAATTAATTATTCAAAGGTACAAGGGTTATAAGTGAATGAAATGTATAAAAACCTTAATATCACTATTGATCTTTTACCCAAAAATACACAATCGAGACCTCAAAATCATGAATTGATTACTCCACCATGACCACTGTGATGAGGAGAAGTTTTTGTTTGGCTGCCACCGTCACCAAAAAATGTTAAGACCACTACCGTTTACTTCTTTTCTTTCTCCTGAATACAATGGTATTTTTAGTTTTTAGTTTAAACACCTAGAAGATCTTCAATTGTGGCCCAAAAGCTTTAGCTCCACCTTCTCGCTGCCACACCTATAACTACCTTTTCCACTATAGTTGTTGCTTTACCCCTCCCTGTAAAGCTACCAGCTCATTCTTTGAAATAAGGGCTTTCAAAACCACAGCTCCAATCACCGCTCCGACGCTAGCTTGCCACTAATCGCCACAGTTAGTTTTTGATTCTTCAAAATTATAGAGCCTCAGTGTTGATTTTTGTGTGTGTGTGTGTGTGTGTGTTGATGGGGTTGCTGAGGGGTGAGGAAAGGTAGTTGGTGGTGTTGAATAGTGGCAAACTCATCAGGAATGGAGTTGTCGGTGAGAGTAAGTGAAGAGAAAGAGAGAAGTTGGTACGATGATGGTGAAGAATAGAGAATGTGGTGAAGATGAAGACACGTTTTATAAAATTTAATTTTTGAAGTTTGCAATTTTAGTCCTCAGTTTATTAAGTTATTCAATTAAGTTTTTTAGTCAACTAAAATAACATCTTGATCCTAGTTGATTAGAGGAGTTCCATGCAAGCCCCTAAGTTTTGAATTTTAGTTCAATTAAGTTTTAAAAATGACAAACTGGCCCTAAGAATTTAAATAAAATAATAATAATATAAAGAATAATTAAATTCCACATGATTGAAAATAATATAATTTAAATTCTCTAAATCATGAAATTTTGGGGTGTTACATAAATATTCAAAAAGTGAAACAAATTTTAAAAATATTAAACCAAAAAATAGATCTCATCTTATAAAATCTTATACTTAGATGAAAAAAAGAGAATTTAAAAATATATCATAAAATTTAATAAATAAATTAATAACTTGAATCACATACTGTGTAAAAGGATACTAAATATATAACAATTTAAATAAAATAAAAATTAAATGCCAAAATTTATCAATAAGGGAAGAGAAAAATATAACTAATAAAATTTAAATTAAATTAAAAAATATTAAGAGCAATCAATAATTAAATGAACAAAAAGAGAATTTAAAAATAAAAAAATTAAATAAATGAATTGATAACTTAAAATAAGTAATAAACAAAAAAGATATAAAATTTTATAAATTTAATAATAATAAAAGCTAAATGACAGCTTCACCTATGACTAAAAAGAAAATTAAAGCATTAAAATCCAAAAATTTATTTCATCATGTAACATACCTAAAATAAACAAAAAATTGAAATAAAAAATGAATAAAAAAAATTAATAAACAAAAAATAAATTGAAGAATTAAATAAAGAGGCACACAAAGAGATAGAAGGAAAAAAATGCTAGAAAATAAAGCATCACACAAAGAATAGAGTACTAGAAAATAAAAAATCACATAAAGAATAGAGTGAAAAAAATATTAGAAAATAAAGAGATGGACAAAGAATATATTTAAAAAATGCTAGAAAATGAGAATATTAATGAAATGTCTAAAAAATGAGAATATTAATGAAGTATTTTTCAAAACACTCTATATATTGTGGTATAGATATAAATTAGTTATTAAAGATAAGAGAAAATTTATGAAAAACTTATCAAACTATAGAGTTTAAATGATAAAGAAATCTTCTACATATTGAGAGTAGAGATGACAGATTTTATAGATAAAATGCAATTCTTTTTTTATATTAGAGATAAATAAAGAATAGCTTGTTTAAATAAGAAAAAAATAATTTAAAAAATTTAGCACCTCGAACAGGAGGCGCCTGCTTGCATCAAGGTACTATTCAAATTTATACCTCAAGCTCCCTAGATAAGAGAGCATAAATCTTTCAAAAATCAAAATATTTAATTCACAGAAATGACATCCATCAATAGTTTAACTTGTTACCAAAGCATCATGGATCATAATTGATACTATCTATCATATCCACATCAATAACTCATTAGGATACAATCCGTATATCTATATATTCATTGAGCTTATTACCTCATGTATCTCGTGGTTTAGTCTATCTTCATCACTCTTTCTCATTTGGGGTAATGAATGGGAGGAAATAGTATGAATAATGTAAGTTCGAATGACTTAGTGAGTTATTAATGAAAGAGCAACACAAATATTAAATCAACAAAGAACAAAGCTCTTTGTAATTTATAATACATCAATAACATTTTAGCAAAACCTACTATTGATAATTCTCCTATCTTATCTCTCTACTTTAGAAAACATGAAAATCCTTATCTCTCCAATCCCGAGTGATTGACTTAGATAGTTAACCAAATAGTGGGCATGTCTAGTTACATGCTTTATCCCCTTATAGCTAGTTACCTCTAGCTAGCTATGAAGCTAGATCGATCACTATTGTTCCCATCTACTTGGTCTATCTCCCAAAGTCGATCTTAGAGCCTACCCCCAAGGGTATCTAGTAATAGTATAGTATAAGCATCCAACAGCATTTCACTTAATGCGTCATTTTGCCATGATAAATGGTAATTAGATAATCAACATCAAACTCATTTTCCAGATAACAATCACAACATTAATAGAAAATCACACTTCAATTTCTTTTTCCATTTTTCCCGACACAATCACCCATTTCAAGTAAAACAGTATAAATCATGTTCTACTAGAGAAACTATAACTAGTGTAAAGGGCCAATGTCTGGTAGGATTTCACAAATAGTTTACTTTCTCAAAACTTGTGAAAATGTGATATTTGATTCCATAATTCAACAACTCAAGATATATAGGAAATCAAATAACAGTAGTTCAAGAACCACTGATAAAGAAAAGAAGTCCAAATAGATTGTCTAGTGGTTTACTTTCCAAAAACTTGTGTAAACATGATATTTTGTTCGGGGTCCAACAACTTAAAATGTGTAAGGAATTCATATAAGAATAGCTCAAGAACCATACACAAAGAAGAAAAAAAGTCCAAATAGACTGCCAAGAGAAATATAAGGATCGAAAGTTAATATTATATAGAAGAACGGCAATTTCTAGCTAAGGAATGATCAAATAGAAATGATATGTTACTAATATATATACATAAGATAAGAAATCCTATTAAGCAAGATTGAGAATTTAGATAATAATAACTCAAGAATTACATGCAAACATAATTGCTCAAACAGGTTGTCAAATTCAGTACAATTCCTGAAGAACAGCATATAATGAACTAACATCAGCCATTAAATCTCAATACAATCTGAAACAAGTAGCAAGGGCATAATCAAAATACAACCCTGACTTTGGTAATGATCAAATTCTATTTTCTCTCAAGAAATCATGTGTTTCACAATATTTCAATTCCAAATAAAACTTCACATTTGCAACTTGGATATATAATTTTATTCCTCTCGTTCTTTTGATTTAGATGTTAGAACCTAGATAGCAAATTATAATACATATTTTTCTAGGAAATTCCATTAATTTACAAGGGTGATTTTTATTTTAGTGAGGCAACCTAAAGTGACAAGTCATATATTTTTTATAAGATAGTTCTGCTTTTAGGATTTAAGTTCTCTTAGGGAACCCATAATCCCTTTCTTGTAATCCAATTAAGCATAGACACATAGAACAATTATGTACATTCTATAAGAGAAATAATAACTAGCATAAGTTAAACCTCGTTTTTATTTCATAAGATCTCTTCATACCTTTCCCTATGTATTATGATCACTAATTCTTCTTATTTAAGTGAGTCAACATATTCACCACCTAACAAAAATCTTGAATGTACATGTGATTTCAATGGGTAGAACCTAAAGGATTTTGTATTTCTAACATATATCTTGTCCATCTTTGATTTCTAAAAATCTTAGTTTTAATTGGGTCACTTTGCTATTTCTCATGAGGTTACACACCTTTAAATGTACTTTTTCCCAATTGATATTTAGATTATTAACTTAACACATGGTATTTCTATACATATTCATAATGTCAAGTTTAAATGTAGTATGACTCTTATCTTGATTTCAAGTTCCCCAAATGTCCTTAATAGACTCATCAGAAATTGATCCAATAAACCAAAATATCCTACTTATCATATCAGTAAGCATCGTAGGAGCTTAATCGCTCAAATTACATTGTTTCAGTCTATAGTTCCTATATTATGAATAAGAGGTAATCTCGATGTACCTTTTTCATAGACTTCTAACTAAGAGCATTCTTAGCTTAGTTCAACCTTAAATAAATTATACATTTTTACACTAAGTCAAGTACTTTATGTGGATGAGGTATTATGATCCTATATTCAATGTGGCTTGTTTAGTTTCTATCCTTATCCCACGAGTCTTTATTAATGATACATGGTTGTTTCTCAATGTTCTAAATACTTTTCCATATTGTCAATCAATGTCTATATGTTTTGATTGCTAATCCTTTCATAAGCTTTGGGGAATGAAGTCCAAGCAATTACCCAAAGTGCTTTTCATGAGGTCTTTTATGATAATTTTGGAGTTGCTAATTGAGTTGCATTTCACTGGACTTAGATTCTATCCAAATGGCTCCTTAATTCTATCTAGATTCTACTAACCTAGTTACGCTTATCAATAAACCACAAGAGCATCATGTCACCATCATTAGATTTTATGTTGAGTTGCTAATTGAGTTGCATTTATCACTAACCCAAAAAGTACCATTTCACTAGACTTAGATTCTATCTAAATGCCTTCCTAATTCTATCTAGATTCTACTGACCTAGTTGTGTTTATTAACAAACCATAAAAGCATCATGTCACCATCATTACATTCTATGTTCAGCTTTCTTACTTCAGAATCTATTCCTAAGATTGACATAGGGAGTTAGCACCATCGTTCATCTTCTCATGTATATTTCTAGCTAGAATATTCTCTATATAATGTTACCATCTATTAGTTTAGTTAATCATTGATTGTCCGCTATGATGTAGTTGGCCTATAATTGTGCCTGATTGATACTTTCGATTAGCATTAGTTTTCAGCATAGTAGAATTTTGGCTTGAGATGATGGACCGAGATCAATTTGGTTAGTAGTGTTAAACCATAAACATTTCCAAATAATGGCAAGGTAGACATATTATTGTAGAATGTAGGATAATTGAACATGAGATAAGATTTTCTAAAATCAATTTAGACAATTACATTTGCACACAGTTTTTATAAATATATATGTTTATCTAGTTTTTAAGAATACTAGAAATTTCTTTTTAAACTTGTGGATCGTCAAATTAGCACTAGAATCGCTATTTCGTTCATAAAGGTATGGGATATTAGAATGCGGTGGAAAACTTTGTGGAGTTCATTTGATACATCCGATTTCTTTGGTACATAAGCCCTACCCATAGTTTTATTGATGTATGTATAGATGAATCTCATTTTCAATAGTATCAAAAATTTTCTGGTTATCTTAACAAATTATTGTATTTTCAGCTAAGTTTGATATATCACCGATAAAAGTAGTTAGTTAATCATTCCTGATACATAGGCACAGTATAATAAGTTGCTCTTTTAGGTATACTTATTCAAGCTTTCGGTATTATTTCAATGTTCACAACTTAAGATCCTAGCCTTCCACTATCATAGTTTGCTCAAGTTTTCTCATTTCCAGATGTGGATCTTTATTTTTCATTTGCATATCTTATATCTTTAATTTTCAATAATGAATTAGGTATCATTAGAATAATAGTAGTTATCCTTCATCGAATCCTTCTAGATTAAGATTCCATGATAATTCTTTTTATCTATCTTTTTCATTCAATTCCTCTAGATCCTTCCTCAAGTATTTTTGTGCCTCTACTTGACATTTTCCTTAAAGATTTCAATTTCCAATACTAACTATGGATGTCTTTTGCATTCCTTAACAACTTCATTCTTATAGACTACTTTTCTCTTATTTTGTTTGCTATCATCTTGTAATCATATCAATGAGCTTTCCTACTATTAATGAATTAATTTTTCCAGGTGTTTAAATCGCACTTGCATATGCATAGTAGTCATCTTTATCTTAAAGATTTCCTTATGGGAAATAGTTCCTATTTCCCTTTCAATTACTACAATGCAGTTATATTGGTCAATCCTATCATTGAAACACTAATTCCTTTCAAATAACAATATTGTATAGATCTCAACCATATGTATAAACCAGAATACTAATTATCCCAAAATGATGTCTTACTTCTCAAGGTCTATTGTCACAAATATACCTACTCAATAATGCAATACCAAAAATGTTATTTTACTATATGGTAATGAAGTCATATGGTTGACATCTCAAGAGTAGCAAACTATATATTGGTTGGCCACTCCAACTCCATTCCTTTACTCTTTTGATATCAAGTAATATCCCAAAAATTCATATCCTAGCCAAATTTTCATGTCAACCCTTCACCTCCACTAATCTCAATATTCCATATTCTAAGGAGATTCAAGTTATCAACATACCATTTCCTAAATAGCCATATCCTAAGTCACGATACACTTTTATATTCAAAGTAATGTTCTAATAAGATCTTTTACTCATCAAATTCAACTCTATCTAAAATGATCACTGACTTACGTACCGATTAGAGTGCTTTAAAAAAAGTTTATACCTAATGCAAGACCTCAAAAATATTATTCTTCCCAAATATCAGAAATCACATGTTCGATACCTTAGGAGCTATGGATTATACATTGGTCAGCAACCTAATAATAATCCTTCACATCTTACAGATTGAACATTGTCCCAAAAATTCATGTCCTAATTAAATTTTGGAGTCATGCTTAATCTTTACTAACCAAAACATTCACATTCTAAGGATCATATCTTAGTGTAGCTCAAGTTTCCAAACCCAAGCGCTGATACCACCTCTATAGTACCCCAATTGAGAGGTGCCTACTCACATCGAGGTGCTGCTTAAATCTATTCCACAAGCTCTCTAGATATGAGAGAACAAACCTTTCAAAATCCAATATATTTAATTCCTAAAAATGATGTCCATCAATAGTTTAAATTGTTACCAATGTATCATAGATCACACTTGATACTGCCTATTGTATCCACATCAATAATTGATCATGCTATAATCCATATATCATTATATCCTTATATTCATTAGGCTCATTACCTCATGTATCTTATAGTTTAGTCTATCTTTGTCACTCATTCTCATCTGGGGTTAAGAACGGGATGAAACAGTATAAATAATGTAAGTTTAAATGACTTAATGAGTTATTAATGAAAAAGCAACACAAATACACTAAGTGAGAATAATTTCATAAGTACTGAATCAATAAAGAACAAAGTTCACTATAACCAATAATATATTGATAACATTTCACCAAAATCTATTGTTTGTGATTTTGCTACCTTATCCTTTCACTTTCAAAATTATGAAAATCTTTATCCTTCAAATCTTGAGTGATTAGCTAGGATAGTTATCCAAATAATAGGCATGGATAGCTACATGCCTTATCTTCTAATAGTTAGTTATCTCTAGCTAACTATGAAGCCAGATATACTTAAAAGGGTATTAGCCAAAGATCGATCACTCGATCTATTCTGCCTGGTCTATCTCCTAAAGCTATTTATAGGGCACACCTATAAGGGTATCCAATAATCAATATAATATAAGTATCCAATAGTATTTCACTTAACATGTCATTTAGTCATGATAAACAACAATTAGATAATCAACAGTAGACTCATTTTCTAGATAACAATAATGGCGATAATGAAGAATCACACTTTGAAATCTTTTTCCAATTTTCCCAACATAATTGCCCATTCCAGATAAAATAGCATCAACACTATGAGTTTTCATAATCTTTTACACATCCCAACAATCTTTTTCCAATTTTCCCAACATAATTGCCCAACATAATCAACACATGAATGCAATGCTTGCAAGAGGTTTTGGAGGGAATTATGATAGAATCTAATTCTTCACAAATAGTGTGAGCTACTAAATTCCCTCACCTCTATATCTATATAGAGAGAGAGGATGGTGTGATGCCAACTAGGCATCGCACCTTTCTCAAGAGGGGTAGATGGCCACTTGCTTCCCAAGGTCACAAGTTTGAATTTCAAATTACATTTGAATTTCACATGCATTTTAATTTAATTTAGAATTTAATTGCAAATTAATTAAAATGCCAACACAAATGAACTCTTCATTTGAATTTTTCCTCCAAAATTCATTCTTCCCATTAATTAAATTAAACTCTTTAATTTAATTAATTAACTTTTGGTATAGCATTTAAGTCAAATTAGCTTAACTCTTAAACTTAATTTGCTAACTTAACTCTTTAAGTTAACTTGACCAATTGTTGATCATGCTAGCACCAAATAATTAATTCCTTCATTATTAGTCTAATTTGACTCTTTAAATTGATTGATAAATTTAACACTTAAATTAATCAAGCCAAAATGACCTTGAAAATTAGCACTATAAAATCAATCCACTAGGAGTTAGTTTTCTAACACTTAAAAAATTTTCTCCATGAATTAGGAAGCTAATTGGCTTTTGTGTGTGACCCAATGGGTTTTACCATTCATTGGACATGGGCTCATTACTTCTTGTGACTTTTGATAATTTTATATTCATTTTAATTTAAAACTCCTTTTAAACTAATCGATTTAATTCAGTTAATCTCATTAATTGAAGAGTACCCAATCTCCATGGTCGAGGTCTAATCTAATCTCATTACCAGGTTTGTGTGGCACTAGGATCCAAGTATTTAAAACAAACTGAATAAACTAGTCGACACAACACCACAAGGATCTAGACATGCATGGAATTCATATTTAGAAGAAAAAATACCTTGGTGAAAACATAAACTAAAGACTAAGAGTAAAACTCTCTTCAACCATTGAATAAGCTCTTCACCAGCACAGTAGAATCACCACCAATTTTCCCTTAGTTGGACTCTTCCTTTTTGGCTGGAATTTTTACTGGAATGTCTCAACCCATTGAGGATTCCACAGCTCAAAATCCAGCCCAATCAGAATGTGAGAGGTACTCCTAGAACAAGCAAGAACTGGCTGCCAGAAACTGCTCCAACAAGAGCAAGAGCAACCAAAAATGATAACCTCTAATGTAAAAGTCCACACACCAAATCTATGGCCTATTTTATACAGAATGGATGAAATATCTACACAGAATGAGAGGGGAAATGCTAGGAATATGGAGGTTGAAGGTGGAGAGAATTGGAGAGAATAATGGGAGACTAACAAACAAATTCCCACTACACAATGTTGTTGGGAGAAAAATCAAACTAAGCATGCACACCTCACACACATATGGCTGGCCATCCTTCTATATCCATATATAGACGTGGGATGATCGTGGTCACACACCATCCTCAAGGAGATGATGCCAAGTGTCCATGCCAAGGTGGCCACTAACTTGTGATTAGTGAATAAGAATATTAATTGAAGCACATATGTCATCATATGAAATGTCTTGGAATTAAATTCCAATTAATATTAAATGAACCCTTCATTTAATTATTCTCTCCAAAATTAACTCTCCAAAGTAAAAGTTTTATCTTTGTCCAAGTAGGGATAGCATATCTCTTCTGCATGTCCATGGAGTCCCCAACCTAGGGTAGCTAGATGGGGAAGTAAAATTAATCCTTGTTCATACATAGGCTTCTCTGATAATTTTTATTTTATTCCTTCAAATAGAACATGGCCATAGGGAGTAGATACCGCTACTATCTGTAGAAAGATCTCAGGTGTGAATCTACAAATCAATCTATCTATTCGTATATAGAATCCAGCATGCCCATTTGGGAAATAAAAAATTCCATTTCCCCTTACCCCAGATTGATCAAGCCAAAATGACTACAATTTTGCCTCCTCCAAAATCGGTCATGAATTTTCTAGCTTTTAGAAAATTTTCCTTCCTTTAATAGGCCATGTTATTGGTTTTTGTGTGTGACCCATTAGGTTCTACCATTCATTGAACATGGGCTCACAACTCCTTGTGACTTATGGAATGTCAAATATTCACATTAGTTTAAACTCCTTTAAACTAAGCAACTCAATTCAATTAATTTCATTAATTGAAGAGTACCTAATCTCCATGGTCAATGCCCAACCTCAAGCCCATGGGGCCCAACTAATAGGCCAAAATGAATGTTTTTTGAAAAACCATTCTAGCATTACGTGTACCATACAAATACAATCCTTTTATCTTCTATTTTTCGAAAGAGGCCTAGGGCAAGATATTAGTCAGCCCCTTAATAGCCTTAATACTATGCTTCTATTCATAATGTTCAACTCGCTTTGCGACCTTAACTTTGGAAATGCCTTCCCGAATTGTCACATAACCTTGCACAAGGATTTCTAGGAATCGATCATTATAGTACGCATAGGAGATACACTTGCCCTTCACAAAGATAAGGCATCAGATTCCATCTTGAATCTCACAAACCTCTATGTCTAGCAGCTTATGCCTAATCTCTACTCGAGCAGCCCGCTTAGTGACTAAGGAAGAGTCAAAGCACAAGGGCCAAACACAAGGTTACCATAGATCCTTAGGTCAAAGGACTAATAATATGCACTGGTGTAAAAAGAAGAGCTTGCTATTATTAACTTGCCATGGTGGCTATCTAGTGGATCTTTAGTGCCTTGTTCTCTAACAAGCATCCACCAACATGCATCTATATCTCATATGGGATTGCTCATGTAATGGAGCAACATCCACCTTTAGATTTATGCATCGTTAGTGTAAGTTTAGCTGGATCTTAGATACCCTAGCTCATAAATCCTATAACTTGAAAGATTTAAGATCACGACTATGTAAGACTTATTCCATGATCACTACCCAATATATGGTGAAGTTTTATAGTCATGTGTGATCTAGGGCTTTATCGAAATACGAGTGAAGAAAATAAAGAGCATATGATGAAGATAGCTAACCAAGATTGTCTTACAATGAAATAGTTTACAAGGCTAATCTAATTGGCTTGTAGGGTACTATTCCAACAATCTCCCATTTACCCTAAGGCCAATGTCCTATAGCTTTGAAAGCCATATTCTCAAGATGTCCTTCAAAGACCTACGATAGGGATTTTGTCAGTAGATCTACTATGTTCTCTTTTGAAACAACTCTATCTACTTGAATGTTTCCTCTATCAATGATCTCTTAGATCAGATGATATCACCTCAAAATGTGCTAAGATCACTGATGAGATCTAGGCCCTTTAGCATGCGCTACTGCCTCATTGTTGTCACAGAAGACAATTACTAGCTTAGCAATGCTAGGTACTACATTCAACTTTTGAATGAAGTTTTTCATCCAAACACCTTCTTTTGTTGTTTTTGAAACTACAATGTATTCTGCCTTTATGGTAATGTCGGCTGTGATGTCTTGTTTGAAACTCTTCTAACTTACTATGCCACCATTGAGGTAACATATAAATTAAGAAGTAGATTTGAGGTCATCTACATTAGATTGGAAACTTGAATCCAAAGAACCTTCTAGTTTCAATTTTCTATTGCCGTATACCAAGAACATGTCCTTAGTCTTCTCAAGTACTTAAGGATTGCTTTTACAACTATCTAGTGACTCTCACTGGGATTGGATTGGAACCTACTCATAATGCTTAACAAGTATGCCACATCTAGTTTAACATATTGAACTGCATATATTATGCTTCCAATGGTAAAGGCATAAGGTATATAAGACATTCTTCATTTCACTTCCTTAGTGTTGGAGGGTATAGGCTTGGAGAGACGAATGGCATATCCCATAGAAAGGAATCCTCTCTTTGATTATTCTATACTAAACCTCTTTAGCATTTGGTCAATGTACAGTATTTAGGAAAGCCCCAACATCCTCTTAGATCTTTCTCTATAGATATATATTCCTAATACATTGGATGCTTCTCCTAAATCTTTTATGGAGAATTATACAGATAACCCTGCTTTAGTACACTTTAACATTCCTGTCTCATTCCAAATGTGAAAGATGTCATCAACATAAAGCATAATAAATTATATTGAACTACTACTAGCCTTCTTGTACACACATAGTTCATAAACATTTTAGACAAAGCCAAATTATTTGACCGTTTTGTCAAAATTTTTGTTTCAACTTCAAGATGCTTGTTTGAGTCCATAAATAGATCTCTAGAGTCTGCAAACTTTTGCTCACTTTCATTGGATATAAAACCTTGTTGTTTCTCCATATAGATTTCTTCTTCAATGTCACCATTAGGGATAGCGGTTTTCACATCCATTTACCATATCTCATAGTCATAATATATAGCTATGGCAAGTAAAATCCAAATAGACTTAGGCATAGCCATCAGTGAAAAGGTTTTCTCTAAATTGATATTGGGTCTTTGAGTGCAACCTTTAGCTATTAGCCGCGCCTTAAAAGTCACCACTTCTCCATCTATCCCAAACTTTTACTTATAGAACCACATGCAACCAACGAGAACTATTCCCTTTGGTAGATCTACCAAAGTCCATACTTTGTTTGAGTACATAGAGTCTATTTCTAATCTCATGGCTTCAAGCTAATGTCTCGAATCTATGTCCAACATAGCTTCCTCATAGGATTTTAGATCATCATCCAATTATCCTATCTTATGAAAAAGTCTAAACCTTTCGAGTTGTTTCTTGATTCAATCCAACCTTCTTAGAGATTGTGTACAAGGCTCTTGCAATTCCTTTATTTCCACTGCTTGTGGGATTTCTTGATTGTCTTGAGCTTTATCAAGTTCAACAACAATGCCTTTTCTATCCAATAGAAATTCTTTTTCCAAAAGTGGGCATTCCTTGAAACAAAAACCTTTTGTTTTAAGGGATCATAGAAATAATAACGCATAGACTCTCTTAGGTGTCCCACAAATTAGCAAAAAATAGATCTACCATCTAACTTATCTCCCACTGTCTATCTCGCATAAGTGGAAAATCCCTAAAACTTTAGATAGTGATAAGTAGGTGCTTTGCCATGCCACATCTTATATGGTGTTTTAAGCATCAACTTTGAAGGTACCATGTTAAGTAACTTCACTGTTGTGTTCAAGGCATATCCCCAAAATGATATGGACACGTCAAAAAAACTCATCATGGAACGGACCATGCCCAATAAGGTACGATTTCTCCTCTCGACTACATCATTATGTTGAGGTGTGCCAGGTGGCATCTATTGAGAGAGAATCCCATGTTTCTTAAGATAACCCGAGAATTTGGTACTTAAGTATTCACCCCCTTGATCTGATCAAAGAGCTTTAATTTTAGGTTCCTTTTGCTTTTCTACTTCATTCTTATACTCTTTGAACTTTTTAAAGGTCTCGGACTTCTACTTCATAAGATACACATGTTCGTACTGACTATAATCATCGATGAAGGTGGTGAAGTAAGAATAGTCTCCTCTCCCACTAACTCTTAATAGACCACAAACATCTGCATAGATCAAATTCAAAGGACTTGTGGAGCACTTCATTTATCCTACAAAAGGAACCTTAGTTATTTTTCCCTTCAAACAAGATTTACAAGTAGAAGGGTCCTCAATGCTACTAACATTTAGTGCTTTGAGAGCTTCTATCTTGTTTATCCTATTTTTGGAGATTGCCCCAGTCTTGCATGCCAAAGAATGGCATCTTTTTGGTTATCCAAGTTTCTTTTATTTGATTAAATATATATTGGTGAAGTTTGAGAATCAAATACGTATAATCCGTTAATCAATGTACCTTTAGCACTCAAAGAACCATTCTTTAATGCTTTCAAAATCCCATTTCATATAGAAAAATCAAAATCCTTCACTATCAAGAATGGGAATTGAAATGATGTTCTTAACAAGATTGAGTACATAATAAACTGGATTAAGCAAAATACTAGAATTCCCCAAGCTCAACTTCATTACACCTTCGACCACGACTAAAACTCTTGCTCCATTTTCGAGGCAGAGGATCATATCCCCATCACGTAGACACTTTCTTCTTTCTATCCCCTATAATGAATTGTAAAGGTGAGAACCACTTACGGTACTAAATACCTATGAGGAAGAAATAGTTGTGTAATGCATTTCAATAACAAACATAGCCTTCTCAAAGGTCGCAACATAGGCCTTGTAGTTCCTCTTCTAATGCCCCTTTTCACCATAGTGGAAGCAATTTGCATTGGTCTTAGCCTTTTTCTTAACCCTTCCAGAACTTTTCTCTGGTTGCTTCCCTTTTGAGGGATAACTTTTCTTTCTCTTACCTCTTTTTCTAGGGCCCTTCAACTTAGAGAAAGAAACAAGTATTAGAGGCTTTTCCCTTTTCATTGTCATCTCCATGGTCACAAGCATATTCACTAATTTGTTTTTCATAACCTCTTGCTTGGACATATTAAAATTCACAATGAATTGGTTGAATGATAGGGGTAATGATTGGAGGATCAGATCTACATAGAGGTCATTATCTATGAGCATGTCAAGTTGTCCAAGATTTTTGAAGAGTCCAATCATCTTTAGCTCACGATCATGAACACTCAAACCTTCTATCATCCTTGACCTAAAAGGCTTTTTAGACAATGTGAACCTTTTGTGTCTTGATTGCACACCATACAACTGTTATAGGTGTTTGTAGATCTCACTTGTATGTCTTATATGCTCTTAAGTCTTTTGGAGCTCATTAGTCATGGATACCATCATGAGATACCTCATTTGTAGATCATCAACTACAAATTTAAAGAACACTTCACGTGCCTTGTCAAAAGGGTCATCACCTAATATGTCCTGTAGACTTTGATCTAGGACATAGGTCAATTATCATAAGGTTTTCAACCAATCATGGAAGTTAGGCCTGTGCATTTATTAGTTTCCAAAATACTTGTGAGTTTATTTTTAACCATTTATTTTTTGAAGATTTCAAAAATCTACGAGATGTGCAAAAAGAGTATAAGCATATGATTGACAATTGATATTGAAAACATGTTCATGGTATTTCAAACATATTTGTGTCCCACTATTTTATCAAATCCTTCACCCCTAAGAAGAATTTGGGAAATCACATTTCCTAGTGAGAATCATGACCCTAAAGACTTACAAGTGGACCCCTCTTTATGAGTGCTATCCATGAGCAATCAAAGGATAGGCAACTTTTGTTAATTACATCTCATGCTACTCTTGATATATTTTACCTCATTTTTAATATAGACCCTTGTTTATGTGTACCATCTATACTAATAAATGTTAAGTCCAACCTACCAAATCCTTCTTTATCTCAAGAAGGCCTTACAACATCCCCCATTTGCGAGTGCTAATGCGTGAGGGTTCTTAAGTCAAATATGCATATTATGCAAAATGTATGCTCACAGCCTTCCTTCTAAGTGTGATCCCTATTTATGAGTGCCATCACACAAATTTTGTATCATCGTCATGGAAATACTATTGATAGAAGGCTTGGATTAATTAAAACGCTTTTAATTTGTATCCACTGGGACTTAATATTTGAAAAAACACTTAGACATTCTAAGTGGAGGGTTTTTGCTTGCAAAGATCTCATCATTTTTATCTTCTTTTTTAGGTTTTTTATATCCTAATCATGCATCTCACACATCAATAGGATATGAAAAGCATAAATACGTAAATAGCTGAGCATGCTCCTAGGGTGGGATGATCGTAAGCCAAACCAAGTGATGTATTTAGAGCCATAAGTGCATCACTCGGTTGATTTTAAGTGGGTTGATTAAACTAAACTATTACATGAGTGTATCCTATACATTCATGGGTTTTCAAACCTCCTTAGATCGTTTTTGCTCCTTGCAACCTTTCAAGAGAAAGAAAATCTCACTCCTAATGATTCTACTCTTATAACTTTTACAAGACATAATAAGAGGCATACATGTCCTATTTAATACAGCCCATTTCAACAATTTGAAACATATAAAATCAATGTTAAAAGCTCATGATCATCCCTATTCATTCATCATCCATTCAACATTTAAATGAACAATAAATAAGCCAAGAATTAACATTCAATTCCAATAATTAAGTGCTCATCATATTAACAAATAATCGGTCATGCAAAAACAAACATAACACTTATGCATCATATTTTTGCCACAATTGAAAACCAACTTCAATAAGTTTTAAACGCAACCAAAAAGTGCCCAATATAATTCTGAGACCTTGCACAATATTTGTGCAACAATTGTGTGTGTTTCAGAATAAGTTTGATCACTAAAGGAACCGAAGAAAAAGCTCAAAACCCATCATAAACCCAACTAGGGGCTAATGGCCGAGGCTTGCAAATTGCTGGGTAGTAGCTCTCAGCTACTACACTGCTGTGGGTTGTCAAGTGCCAGCTACTCCCCTGTTTTGGGGGTTATGGCCGAGTCAAGCTATTTTTAGCTCAACTTTTGTGCACCAAGAATTTTCGAACAACTTCTAAACATCAAAACACACAACATAAGTGAAAATTTCAGATTAAAACACCTTTTAAAATTGAAATATCAAGCGCCTAAAGATACTAAAAAAAAACCTTTTAAGCAAGAATCATATTTTTCAAAAATCTCCAATTATATCCAATCTTATTGGACATAAAAATGACCAAAACAACTTAAATCCATTCAAAACATGCTATGTCACACTATAACATCTACCAATACCAAATCAAAATTCAGCATTGGCAAAAATGAATCAAAGTATACTCATCACAAGATTTAATAATTAATGCACATAATAGCATGATTTAATTCATCAACAAAGGAGCCACAAGCAAGATCATCCATACACTCCTACCTATCATATGGATTGAGTACATGGTGATTTTGATCAATTTTTCACAAGAACCAATCATCCAAGCCAAGCAAAATCCAAATCCATGCATGAATATGGCTGCAATACTACTTGAAGTTTTGTGTGGCACTAGGATCCAAATATTTTTATAAAAAACTAAATAAAATAGCCCACACAACACCACAAGGATCTAGACATTAATGGAATTTAGATTTAGAAGAAGAAAATACCTTGGTGAAAAACTAAAAAGCAAGAGCAAAACTCTCTTCAACCACTGCACAAGCTTTTTATCGATGCAGCAAAATCACCACCATTAATTAGAGCACCAAAGGTAATGCTAGAACAAGCAAGAACTGGTTGTCAAAAATTGCTCCAACAAGAGCAAGAGCAACCAAAATAGATTGCCTCTAATGTAAAAGTCCACACACAAAATATATGGCCTATTCTATAAAAAATAGCTAAAATATCTACAGAGAATAAGAGGAGAAAGTTTGGGAATACGGAGATGAAAGATGGAGAGAGATGGAGAAAATAATGGAAGACTAACAAATTAGATTCCCACTACATAATGTTGTTGGGAGAAAAATCACACTAAGCATGCACACCTCACACATATATGGCCGACCATCCTTCTATATCCATATATAGAAGTAGGATGGTATGTGGTCACACACTATCCTCAAGGAGGTGATGCTAAGTGTCTATGCCAAGGTGGCCACTAATTTGTGATTAGTGAATAAGAATATTAATTGAAGCATATATTTCATCTCTTGAAATGTATTGCGATTAAATTTCAAATCATATTAAATGAACCTTTCATTTAATTATTCTCTCCAAAAATTAACTCTCCAACTTAATTAAGTTAAACACTTTAATTTAATTAATAATAATTTGAATTAACTCTTAAATTAAAGTGCTGAACTATTTAAGTTAGTCAAAATCAATTTAACCCTTAAATTAATTTTGACTAATTGATAGTCATGTGACATCAATTAATTAACCCTTAATCAATTGATCTTAATTTAACTCTTAAGTTAATTTGACCAATTTAACATTTAAATTGATTAAACCAGAATGACTATAATTTTTCCTTCTCCAAAATTAGTCATAAATTTTCTAACTCTTAGGAAATTTTCCTTCCTTCAATAGGCCATGCTATTGGTTTTTGCATGTGACTCATTAAGTTCTACCATTCATTGGACATAAGCTCACAATTCCTTGTGACTTTTGGAATATCAAATATTCACATTAGTTTAAATTCCTTTAAACTAAGCAACTCAATTCAATTAATCTCGTTAATTGAAAAGTATACAATCTCTATGGTTAATGTCCAACCTCATGCCTATGGAGCCCAACTAATTGGCCAAAATGAATGATCTTTGAAGAATCATTCTAGCATTATGCATACAATGCAAATACAATTTTTCCATCTCTTATCTCTCAAAAGAGACCCAGGGCAAGATATTAGTCAACTCACTAATAGCCTCGATACTATGCCTCTATTCATAATGTTCAACTTGCTTTATGACCCCATCTTTGGAAGTGCCCCCTAAATTGTCAAATTACCTTGTGCAAAGATTTCTTAGAATTGATCATTATAGAACAAATAGGAGATGCACTCATCCTTCTAAAGACAAGGAATTGAATTCCATCTTGGATCTCACAAACCTCCATGTCCAGCAGCTTATGCCTAATCTTTACCCAAGTGGCCCGCTAAGTGACCAAGGAAAGGTCAAAGCATATGGGTCAAACACAAGGTTAGCATGGATCCTCAAGTCAAAGAACTAATAATATACACTAGCGTAAGTTGGAGATCTCGCCATTGCGACTATCTAATAGATTTTTCAAGTGGTTCTTCAGTGCCTTGTTCTCTAAGAAGCACCCACCAACATGCATCCATATCTCATATAGGGTTGCTCATGGAACGGAGCAACATCCAACCCTTGAATTTCTGTATCGTTAGTACAAGTTTATCTGGATCTTAGATGCCCTATCTCATAACATCCTATGACTTAGAAGATTTAAGATCACAACTACATAAGACTTGTTCCATGATTACCATTTAGTGTGTGACCAAGTCTTGTAGTCTTGTGTGATCTAGGGCTTCATTTGAATGCAAGTGAAGTAAATAAAGAGCATAAGATGAAGATTGCCATAATCATTATCTTTCAATCAAGGTTGTCTTACAATGAAATAGTTTACAATGCCAATCTAATTGGCTTGTAGGGCACTATTCCAACAAGGAAGAGAGTGAAGCCTCAACTCATGGGAGAATCACTTTTGGAGAAACATTTTGGATCTAATTTTTAGATACACAAAATGTGTGAATGTTCTTATCTTGGCCACCCCTTCTCTGTGTCTTTTATATTGAGAGAGGATGGTATGATGCCAACGTGGCATCACACCTTCCTCGAGGTACGGAGGGGGGCACCTAAGTATGCCAACTTACAAGCATCTTGCAAGTTGCATGTTAATTTGCATGAATTTGAATTTCATTTGGAATCTGCATTTCATCTCATGAGATGTCCACCAAATAAATTTTAATTCCACTTCAAATGAAAATTTCATTTTAATTCTCCCTCCAAATCATTTCTTCATTTTAATTAAATTAAACACTTTAATTTAATTAAATTTTGACTTATTCATTAAGTCAACTAACATAACTCTTTAAGCTAGTTTCTGTTAACTTAACTCTTTAAGTTAACTTGACTAATTGATAGCTATGTGACACCAAATTAAATTAACACTTAATTTAATTGGTCTTAATTCAACTTCTAAATTAATTAGATCAATTTAATAGTTAAATTGATCAAGCTGAAGTAACTAAAAATTGTGTCAATCAATTCCCTCAATTTTCGGCCACCTTGGAATTCTTTTAACATGTGGAAAATTCCCCTCAACATTTAGGATTGCCGATTGGCTTTTGTGTGTGACCTATTAGGTTCTACTGCTCATTTGACATGGGCTCACAACCTTTGTGACTTTAGAATATCATATTTTCACATTAGTCTAAACTCCTTTAAACTGACCAACTCAATTTAACGCATCCCCATCAATTGAAAACTATCCAATCTCCACGGTCGATGTCCAACTTCAAGCTCATGGAGCCCAACAATTGGCCAAATGATTTTTTTGTCAACCATTCTAGTTCTATACGTACAATGCAAATATGGTCTTTTCATCTCCTATTTCCATGAAAGAGGCCTAAGGCAAGATATTTTTCGGCTCCTTAATAGCCTTGATACTATACATCCATTCATAATGTTTGATTTTGATTTGTGACCTCATCTTTGGAAAACCTTTCTCCAAATTGTCACACTACCTTGGCTAAGAACTTATTGGAATCAATCATCATAGAATACATAGGAGATGTACCTGCCCTTCACAAAGACAAGGAGTTAGATCCCATCTTGGATCATATAAACCTCTATGTCTATGTAACTAATACCTAAGCACAACCCGAATGACCCGTTAAATGACTAGGGATGAGTCAAAGTAAAAGGACCTAAACATAAGGTTGCAATGAATCCTCAGGTTAAAGGACTAATAATATGTATTAGCATAAACTAGAGAACTAGCCACCACCGAATTGCTACTACGGCTATCTAGTGGATTCTTCTAGCAAGTCTCTAGTATCTTGTTCTTTAACAAGTATCTATTAACGTACACCCATATCACATATGGTTTGCTCATGGAATGGAGCAATATCCAACCTTTAGATTATGCACCATTAGCGTAAGGCTGTCTTAATCTTAGATACCTTGTGTCATAAATTCTATGACTTGGGATATTTAACATCTTGACGGTATAAGACTTATTCCATTATCACCGCCTAGTGCGTGACTAAGTCCTATAATTTTGTGTGATCTAAGAGCTTCAACCATATGCTAGTGAAGTCACATAAGCATAAGATGAAAATGGTCATTTATAAGAAATATTATTCAATTAAGATTGTATCACAAGTTAAATAGTTTACATATCAGTCTTATTAGCTTGCGAGGCACTATTCTAAAAATCTCCCACTTGCCTTAAATCTAATTACCTATAGTCTTAAGACTAATCTTCATAAGATGTCTTTTAAAGACCTTTTGCGATAGGGGTTTTGTCAGTGGATCTATTATATTCTTTTCTGAGGCAATCTATTCCACTTGAATGTCACCTCTATCAACTGATATCATATATCAAATGATAATGCCTCAAAATTTGCTTGGGTTGATGAGTTTTGGCTTAAAACCAAATTTATCTTCATAAGACAACTATAGGCTCTTGCATGCTAAGCGTTTCATCCAACTCTTGGATAAAGTTTTGATCCAAATATTTTCCTTTACAACTTTTGGAGCTATAATATATTCTGCCTCAATGGTAGAGTCTATCATGGTGTTTTGCTTGGAACTTTTCCAATTTACTGCACTGCTCTTAAGGTAAAATATAAATCCAGAAATGGATTTTAGGTCGTCTATATTGGATTGGAAACTTGAATCTAAAAATCCCTCAGGTTTCAGTTCTCCATTGCCATATACTAAAAATAATTCCTTAGTCTTTCTTAAGTACTCAAGGATTATTTTTGTGACCATCCAATGACTCTCACTGGGATTGGATTGAAACTTGCTCGTAACACTTATAGCATGTGCCACATCTAATCTTGTACATTGAACTGCATATATTATGCTCCCTATGGTGGATGCATAAGGTATCTAGAACATCTTTTTGTCTCTCTGCCTTAGTTTTGGGGGCCATAGACTTAGAGAGCCAAATACCATGTCCCATGGGATGAAATCCCTTCTTGGATTCTTCTATAGTAAATTAATTTAGTATTTTATCAATATACTGGGTTTGGGATAGCCCTAGTATCCCTTTCGATTTATCTCTATATATATGTATTCCTAATACGTAGGATGCTTCTCCCACATCCTTTATGGATAATTGAGTAGATAACCACGCTTTAGTACACTTTAACATTCCTATCTCATTCCCATTGAGAAGAATGTCATCGATATAAAGTACAATAAATTGTACACTATTTCCACTCGCCTTCTCATACACACAAGGTTCATACATATTTTTTATAAAGCCAAATAATTTGATTGCGTTATCAAAATGTATGATCCAACTTTAGGATACTTGCTTGAGTCTATAAATGGATCTCTGGAGTTTGCAAATCTTTTGCTCACTCCTTTTGGATGTAAAACCTTGTAGTTGCTCCATATAAATTTTTCTTCAATATTTCCATTGAGGAAAGTAGTTTTCTCATCCATTTGCTATATCTCATAGTTATAACATGCAGCTATGGCAAGTAGAATCCGAATGGACTTAAGCATTACAATTGGTGAAAAGGTTTCCATGAAATCAATACTAGGTCTTTAAGTATAACCATTGCCATTAGTTGTGCCTTAAAGGTCATTACCTCTCTATCAACTCCTAGCTTTCACTTATAGATCCACTTGCAACCAACGGGAACAATTTCTTTCAATGGATCTACCAAAGTTTATACTTTGTTGGAGTACATAAAGTCCATTTCAGATCTAATGGCATTAAGCCAATGTCCTAAGTTTATGCCCAACATAACTTTCTCTTAGATCTTTGGATCTATTTCCAATTAGCCCATCTCATGAAGAAATTCGAATCTTTTGGGTTGCTTCTTGATTTGGTCTAACTTACATCGAGATTGTGTATAAGGCTTACTATTTGTTTCCACCACTTGTGGGATTTGTTGATCATGTTGAACTTCATCAACTTCAAAACAATGCCTTTTCTATCTAACAGAAATTCCTTTTCCAAAAAAGTAGCATTCCTCAAGACAAACACCTTTTATTTTGAGGGATCATAGAATTAATAACCTATAAACTCTCTAAGGTATCCTATAAACTTGCACAAGGAGGATCAACTCTTTAACTTGTCTCCCACTATCTCTTCACGTATGCAGAAGACCCCCAAACCTTTAAATAATGGTAAAAAGGTGCTTTTACATGGCATATCTCATGTGGAGTCTTTGGCACTGACTTTAAGGGTACTACATTTAGTAGTCTTGGCCGATCCTCTCTCTATATCTGTATATAGATGTTGAATGGTATAATGCCAAGATGGCATCACACATTCCATAAGGGGGTGGCTAAGTGGTGTGCCAAGTTGGCAAATTAAATTAAAATCTCATTTGAATTTCATGTGCATTCTAATTACATTTAACATCTAATTTCAAATTAATTAAAATGCTAATTCAAATGAACTCTTCATTTAAATTTTTCCTCCAAAATTCATTCTTCCTATTAATTAAATTAAACTCTTTAATTTAATTAATTATCCTTTGACTTAACTCCTTAAGTTAAACTAGCTCAACTCTTTAAGCTTAATTTGTTAACTCAACTTTTTAAGTTAACTTTACCAATTAATGGTCCTATTGGCACCAAATAAATAACTCCTTAATTATTGGTCTAATTTAACTTTTTAAATTAATTAATTAATTTAATACTTAAATTAATCAAGCTAAAAATGACATTCAAAATTGGCACCATAAAATCGGTCCATGAGGAGTTAGTTTTCTAACACTTAGAAAGTTTTCTCCATCAGTTAGGAAGCTAATTAAATTTTGTGTATGGCCCAATAGATTTTACCATTCATTGGACATAAGCTCACAACTCCTTGTGACTTTTGAATATCTTATATTCATTTTAGTTTACAACTCCTTTTAAACTAATCAACTTAATTCAATTAATCTCATTAATTGAAGAGTACCTAATCTCATGATCGATGTCCAACCTCAAACCCATAGAGCCCACCTAATAGACCGAAATGAATTTTTTGGAGAACCATCATTGCTCTATGCGTAACATGCAAATACGGTCTTTCCATCTCCTATCTCCTGAAAAGGGCATAACACAAGATATTTGTCGGCTCCATAAAAACCTCACTACTATGTCTCTGTTCTTAATGTTTGACTCATTGTGTGACTTCACAGTTGAAAAACTCCTTTTCCAAATTGTCACACCACTTTGCACTACGATTTTTGGGAATTAATCATTATAGAATAAATAGGAGTTGCACTCACCCTTCACAACAGTGAGGAGTCAAATTCTATCTTAAATCTCACAAACCTTTATGCTAAGTAGCTCAAACCTAATCTCAACTCGAAAGACCCACTAGATGGTTAAGGAAGAGTCAAAGTATGAGGACCAAACACAAGGTTACCATGGATCCTCAGGTCAAAGGACTAATAATATACACTAGCATAAGTGGAAAAATTAGCCACTACCGACTTGCTACTACAGCTATCTAGTGGATTCTCTGGTAGGTCTTTAGTACCTTGTTCCCTAATGATCACCTATTAACACGTACTTGTATTTCATATAACTGCTCATGGAACGAAGCAATCTCCAACTCTTGGATTTATGCATCATTAGTGCAAGTCTATTCGGATCTTAGATACCCATCTTATAAGATCTTATGACTTGAAAAATTTAAGATCACGACCATGTAAGACTTATTCTATGGTCACTAAACCAAGTTCCGCAGTTATAGGTGAACTAAGGGCTTTATCCGAATGCTAGTGAACTGAAAAACGCATAAGATGAAGATAGCTATATAAAGAACATCATTCAATCAAGATTGTTTTTATAAGGAAATAGCTTCACAAGGCTAATCACATTGGCTTGTAGGGCACTATTCTAATGCTGTGTATGATCGTTAGTGAAGGTAATGAAGTGAAAATAGCCTCCTCATGCACTAACTCTTGGTAGACCACACACATCTATATAGATCAAATCCAAAGGATTTGTGTTTCACTCTGATTGTCCTACAAAAGGAGTCTTAATCAATTTTCCCTTCAAACAAGACTCATAAGTTGGAAGTTCCTCAATACTACTAACATTTAGTGCTTTGAGAGCTTTTATTTTGTTCATCCTATTTTTTGAGATATGCTTAAGTCTTACATGCCATAGAATGACATCTTCTTGGATATCTAATTTTCACTTACTTAATTGAATGTGCATTAGTGATGGTTGAGAATCCAAAGTGTATAATCTTTTGTTAAATGTACCATAAGCAACTAAAGAACCAATTTCTTTAATGTCTTCAATATCTCATTTGATGTAAAAGGATTAAATCCTTTGCTATCCATAATAGGAATTGAAATATTGTTCTCAATAATATATGGTATATAATAACAATGGTTCAATACAAGTATAGAGTTCTTTAAATCTAACTTATTTTACGCCTTTAGCTTTAGCCGCAACTTTTGCTCTTTAGCCAAAGCAATAGATCATATGCCCATCACTAAGTTTTATTCTGTGTAACAATTCACAAAGATAAGATCTCATGCAATATCATATATCCATGAGGAAGAATGAGTTGTCAAGTACACTTCAATAAAGTACAAACCCTTCTCAAGGGTTATAAGGAATTTCTCGCCAAAGTAGAAACAAGTAGCATTGATTTTAGTCTCTCTCTTCTTCTTAACTCCCCCTAAACCTTTCAAGGGTTGCTTTCCTTTCGATAGAGAACTATTCTTCTTCTTACCCCCTTTTTTAGAACCTTTTAGGCTTTTGGACTTGGAGAAGGATGCAAGCATAAGGTGCTTTTCCTTTTTCATAGTCACCTAGGTGGTAACCAACATGTTCACTAATTCGTTAATCATCAGGTTATTCTTTGACATATTAAAGTTCATAA
Source organism: Jacaranda copaia (assembly GCA_014898725.1). Lineage (NCBI taxonomy): Eukaryota > Viridiplantae > Streptophyta > Magnoliopsida > Lamiales > Bignoniaceae > Jacaranda > Jacaranda copaia. Next base: position 558,703 of record JACGDI010004167.1, read on the forward strand.
CGAATTAGTCTAACAAACTTAGCAATAACTACAAGATCAAATACACTGAGATGTCATTGTCCATGATCATATCAAGTTTTCCAAGTTTTCCAATGAGTTCAATCATTTTTATCCTATGATCATAGACACTCATGCCCTCAGTCATTCTACTTCTAAAGAGCTCCTTAGACAAAGCGAACCATTCGTGTATAATTTGGGCACCATGCAACTCTTGTAGGCACACATAGATCTCATTTGCATGTTTCATATGCTCACGAGATTTTTGCAACTCATTGGACATAGTTACCATCATGAGAAACCTTGTTTGTAGATCATCATCTACAAACTTCATGAACAATTCACAGGCCTCACGGTGGCATCATCGCCAATGGTTTTTGCCGAACTTTGATCAAGTATGTAAGTCCTCTTTTTAGAGACAAGCATTACTTTGAGGTTTCTCAACCAATCGTGGAAATTTGGCTTGGTTAGTTTATTGGTTTCTGATATTTCTGTGAGTGGATTCTTAGCTATTTTGAGTTTGAAGATTTCACAAATCTATAAAAGGCGATAAAAGAGAATATAAGCATGTAATTGAATATTGATATTTTGATAATATGCTTATGGTCTTTCAAGCATATTTTCTCTCTCATTATTTTATCAAATCCTTTACCCCCTAGAAGAATTTGGGAAATCATATTTTTGAGTGAGAATCAAGACTCCAAAGACTAGCAAGTGGACCCCCGTGATTGAGTGCCATCCACAAACAATCTAAGGAAGTAACACTTGTTAATTGCATCATATGCAACTTTTGATATATTTTGCCTCACGTTTCATGTAGACCCATGACTCATGCGGCATCTACATTACTAAGTGTTAAGTCGAGCTTACCAATCAACTTTGATTCAAGATTGCTCCACAACATCCCTCGTGATCGAGTGCTAATGTGTGGGAGGCCTCAAATCAAATGTGCATCGTATGCTAAGTATATGCTCATAGCTTTCCTCCTAAATGTGATACCCATGTTTGAGTGCCATCACATAAATTCAGTAGCATCATCATGGCATATACTATTGGTAGAAGGCATAGATTAATTAAAACTCCTTTTAATTTATATTCATTTTAACTTAATATTTGAGAACACTTAGACATTCTAAGTGGGGGGATTTTAAACTTGCTTGCCAAGATCTCACAAATTTTATCCTCTTATTTAGGTTTTCTATACTCTAATCCATGCATCACATTTATTAATAGGATATGGAAAGTATAAATAAGTAAATATGCCTAGCATGCTCCCAGGGTGGGATGACTATGAACCTAACTAAATGATGCATTTAGAGCCATAAGTGCATCATTTGACTGATTTTAAGGGGGTCAATTAAATTAACATATTACATAAGTGTATCCTCATATATTCATAGGTCTTTAAACCTCCATGGATCTTCTTTACTCCTTGCAACTTTTTATAAGAGAAAGAAAATATCACTCCTAGTGATTCCACTCTTATAGCTTTTACAAGATAAAACAAGAGGCATGCAAGCCCCATTTAATACAACCTAATTCAACAACTTAAAATAAATAAAATTAAAATTAAAAGGCTTATGAACATCCCCATTTCATTCATCATTCATTCAACACTTAAAATGAACAATAAATAAATTAATGACATTCAATTTCAATAATTAAATGCTTATCATATAAACAATTAATTGGCAAAGCAGAAACAAGCATAACATTTATGTATCCTATTTTTGCAAAAATTAGAGATTAATTTTAGCAAGATTTAAGGAAGCATTAAAAATGTCTAACATATTCTTGAGAACTTGCACAACACTTGTGTGTCTATTATGTGTGAAATAAAATACGTTTGGTCAGTAATTGAGCCAAAACAAACAAACAAACTCACCGTCAACACAACTAGCTACTGCTAGCCTAGCCTAGGCACACAACTGGGTAGTTGGTGCACACACTGCCTAGCTAGCGCTTGGCAATGGCTGGCCGCATCCCAATTTAGTAAGTTTTGGCCAAGTCAAGTAAGTTTTTGCTAAATTTTTGTGCACCAAAAATTTTAGAACACTTTCTAAACATTTAATCACATAATATAGATAAAATTTCAGATCTAAAACACCTTTCAAATATGAAAAAATCAAGAACTCAATCGTGCTTAAAAAGATCAAGTTTAAGTAAGAATCACATTTTTCTAAAAATCTCTAATAACATCCAATACTGTTGGATCAAAAACGACCAAATTTACTTAAGGTCAAATAAAACATGCTATATCAACATATAACATAATCCAATGCTAAATCAATATTTAACATTAGCTAATCACAAATTAAATTACACTAACATATGAATTAACAATTAAAACATGTGTTAGTATAATATCTATTCATCATCAAAGGAGCCACAAGCACCATCATCCAAACAATCTATGATTTAGATCAAGCGTTTGAAGATCTAGATCAATTCATCACATGAATCAATCAAAAGGGAATCCAAAATATAGCATGAAAATAGGCTCCGATACTACTTGAAAGAGTTGTAATGCTAAGGATCTAATTTGAAACATTTAAAAACTAAAATCTAACTTATATTACACCATTCCAAGGATCTAAATTGTGCCAATATAATAGATTAAGGTCATACTATTTCCTCTTTAATAAAATCCAACCAAAACTTAAAGTTGTGCTTTTTTTTGTTTTTCAGAAATCAGACTACTTTTAACGCAGCAAAGTGTGGTCAACTTTTGATTTGGCAAATCACCTTAGAATCAAGCCAAATCTGAACTAAAATTTCACAAACTCAATGGAGAATGTCCAGTAAAAACATTCAGCTCCAAAATCCTCTGGAAAGACCTCAAACAAACTCTAGAAAGTCACAGATGGAATAGAGGATCACCTAAAACAAGCAATCTAAAATTCGTCTTGCCTCAAATGCCAAAGTCCACACACCAATGGACAATCCTTTTCTCCTCAATTTAGCTGGAAATATCAAGAAGAAGAGAGCTGGAAGGAGGCTAAAACTAAAAGAGAGGTTAGGAAGAGAGTGAAGCCTCAACTCATGAGAGAATCACTTTTGGATGGAAATTTTGGATCTAACTTTTAGAAGCACAAAATGAGTTAATGATCTTAGCTTGGCCACCCATTCTCTATATCTATATATAGAGGGAGGATGGAGTGATGCCAAGGTGGCATCACACTTTCCTTAAGGTTGGGAGAGGGAAGCACCTAAGCATGCCAACTTGCAAGCATCTTGCAAGTTGCATGTTAATTTATATAAATTTGAATTTCATTTGGAATCTACATTTCACTTTATAAAATGTCCACCAAATAAATTCTAATTCCAATTCAAATGAAAATTTCATTTTAATTTTCCCTCCAAAATCATTTCTTCATTTTAATTAATTAAACACTTTAATTTAATTAAACTTTGACTTGACCTTTAAATCAACTAACTTAACTCTTTAAGCTAGATTTTGTTAACTTAACTCTTTAAGTTTGCTTGTCCAATTGATAGTCATGTGGTACCAAATTAAATTAATACTTAATTTAATTGGTCTTAATCCAACTCCTTAGAAAATTCCCTTCAACATTTAGGATTGGCTTTTGTATATGACCCATTAAGTTGTACCGCTCATTAGACATAGGCTCACAATATTTATGACTTTAGAATATCATATTTTCATGTTAGTTTAAACTCATTTAAATTAACTGACTCAATTCATTTGATCTTTATTAATTGAAGAGTACCTAATCTCCATAGTCGATGTCCAACCTCAAGCCTAAGAAGCTCAATAATTAGATGAATGATGCTTTTAGTGAACTATTCTAGCTTTATGTGTACCATGCAAATACGGTCCTTCTGTCCCTTATTTTCATGAAAGAGTCTTAGGGCAAGATATTTGCTGGTTTCCTAATAGCCTCGGAATTATGCATCTATTCTTAATGTTTGACTTCGATTTGTGACCTCATCTTTGGAAAACCAAATTGTCACACCGCTTTGGCCAAGGACTCCTTGGAATTGATCATCATAGAACGCATAGGAGATATACTCACCCTTCACAAAGATAAGGAGTTGGATCCCATTTTAGATCTCATGAACCTCTATGTTTAAGTAGCTCATACCCAAGCACAACTTGAATGGCCCACTAAGTGACTAGGGATGAGTCAAAGTATGAGGATCTAAACATAAGGTTACAATAAATCCCTAAGTTAAAAGACTAATTATATGCACTAGCATACATTGGAGAACTAGACACTATCGACTTGCTACTGCAGCTATCTAGTGGATTCTTCGAGTGATTCTCCAGTGTCTTGTTCTCTAATAAGCACCTACTAACATACACTTATATCACAGATGGTTTGCTCATAGAATGGTGAAAGCAAGATAGGTACTAGGATCTATAATCAAAACTTCAAAACATAAAATAACTAGTGCCTACAAGCAAAAAAAAGAATCTAATCATGCCTTCGATTTAGATTTAGATAGAGGATTACCTTGATAAAAAAATCCAAGAAGAAACAAGTGAACACTTCACCAGTTTCAAAATCTGCTTACTCATGGCACAATGAAAGGATTGTGATGATCGCCTTACCAAATCATCTCCAAAAATTCTAAAAAAATTATGAGAGATATCAAACACCTTGGAGAATCTCCAGTAAAACATTTAGATAGATTGGTCATCTAGATCATTCGGGAAAAAATTATAAATTTGGACCTCGTGCAAAGAGCTCTCCCAAAACAGAGTAAAGCGCACGTCTTGCCTCTATTGAAATAGTCCGCCCATCAATGAGACTTTCTAATTCTCTAGTTCATAAGCTGGAATAGAACCATAGAATTGAGAATGGAGGAGGCTAAAAATTTGTAGGAGGAAGAAGAAAGAAGCTAAGCCTTCAACTCATGAAATGCTAGCTTGCAAAGGGGGTTATTTTGGAGGGAAATGAATAATCTAATCCTTCACACCTTTTGGCATATCTAAATTTTCTCTTTAGCCAAGCTTATCTATATATAGATGTGAATTTGAGTGATGCCAACGTGGAATCACACATCCATGAGAAAGAGGGGTGGCCAAGGGGTGCTTAGGTGGCAAAAGGAATTCAAATTTCATTTGAATTTTATTCGTATCTTAATTACATTTGGAATCTCATTTCAAATTAATTAAGATGCTATGTCAAATTTTCATTTGAGTCTTCCCTCCAAAAATGCATTTCTCTTAATTAATCAAATTAAACTCTTTCATTTAATTAATTATTCTTTTACTTAACTTTTTAAGTCAAACTAGCTTAACTCTTTAAGCTCAATTGTTAACTTAACTCTTTAAGCTAACTAGACCAATTGATGGTCATGCTGGCACCAATAATTAACTCATTAATTATTGATATAATTTAACTTTTAAATTAGTTGATTAATTTAACATTTAAATCAATCAAGCCAAAATTGACCTTCAAACTAGGCACTAAAATTCAGTCCATTAGGGCAGAGAGATCTCTTTTCTAACTCCTTAGAAAATTCTCTCCATCAATTAAGAAGCTAATTGGATTTTATGTGTGGCCCAATAGGTTTTACCATTCATCGGATATGGGCTCACAACTCTTTGTGACTTTTGAATATCTTATATTGATTTTAGTTTAAAACTCATTTTTAACCTAGTCGACTTAATTTAATTAATCTCATTAATTAAAGAGTACCCAATCTCTATGGTCTATGTCCAACCTCAAGCCCATGGAGTCCAACTAGTTGGCCGAAATGAATATTCTAGAGAACCATCATTACATGCATGTTGTGTAAATACGATCCTTTTATCTCCTATATTTCGAAAGAGGCCTAGGGCGAGATATTTGTCGGCTCCCTATTAGCCTCGATACCATGTCTCTATTTTCAATGTTTGAATCCTTTTGTATGACTTTACCTTTGGAAAACTCCTTTCCAAATTATCACACCTCTTTGCGCAAGAATTTCTTGGAATCGATCATTATAGAATACATAGGAGATGTACTCACCCTTCATAATAGCAGGGAGAGAGGTTCCATCTTGAATTTCACAAACTTCCATGCCAAGTGTGTTATACCTAATCTCAACCTGAAAGGCTCACTGAGTGATCAAGGATAAGTTAAAACATGATGATTGGACACAAAGTTACCATGGATTCTCAGGTTAGAGGACTAATAATATGCATTAGCACAAGCAAGATAACTAGCCACTTTTGACTTGCCACTTTGGCTATTTAGTGGATTCTCCAGTAGGTCTTCAGTGCCTTGTTCTCTAACAAGGACCCATTAACATGCACCTGTATTTGATATAGTTGCTCATGGAACAGAGCACTCTCCAATCCTTAAATTTATGCATTATTTGTACAACTCTGTTTAGATCTTAGATGCCTTGTCTCATAAGATCTTATGACTTTAGAAGTTTTAAGATCACGATCATGTGAGACTTATTCCATGATAGTGAAGTATAATAGAGCATAAGACGTTGTGAAGTATAATAGAGCATAAGATGAAGGTAGCCATATAAAGAATATCATTTAATCAAGATTATTTTACAAGGTAATAGTTTGTACAAGGCCAATCTCATTGGCTTACAGGGTACTATTCCAACAAATGAAGTAGCATCCAACCCTTGGATTGTGCATTGTTAATGCAAGTCTATCCGAATCTTAGATGCCTTGTCTTATAAGATTCTATAACTTATGATATTTAATATCACGATTGTGTAAGACTTATTCCACAATCACCACCTAGTGTGATCAAGTCCCATAGTCTTATGTGATCTAAGGGCTTCAATCATATGTCAATGAAGTAATACAAGCATGAATGAAGATGGTCATTTATAAGAAATATTTTTTAGTCAAGATTGTATCATAAGTGAAATAGTTTGCATGCCATTCTTATTGGCTTGTGGCAGTACTATTCCAACAACATGCACCTCCAAAATATTCAATTTAACAATTTATAGCAATGTAAAACTATTTATGCCAATTCTCTATGATATCCTAATGTACAATAATCCACATGAGCACAAACTTCAAGACTACGAGTTTTCATTTACTATATACTCATATCAAATAGTTGAAAAACAAACTTGATGTTCCTATGACATCATAACAAGTCGATACATAAATATCATAGACTACCTACTTACAAAAGCAATACTGACTTGAATGGCACTACTAAAAATAAAATTCCCAACATTATAGGTGCCAAGGTTTTAACAGCCCAAAGAGGTGCATGTCAAACAATAAGTTCAATTAACTATTCTAATATTTATACAACAACATGTAGTACTAATTATGAATCCATCCACATCTTCCCTCGAGCAAGCTTAGCTCTCCAACTTTCCGATAGATCTTATCTGGGAAAGAATTAAGAAACATAAATAGGTAGCAATTCCAAAGGACTTAGGAAAGGGGAAAGGGGAGGTAACCATTAACAAATGCATAAGGTCAAGAGAAACTAACAAAAGGATTCCTATCATAATAGATAAATAAGCAAGTGAAATAAAAGAAAGAATCAAGACAATCAAAAGTTGTAAAAAAACACTTTATCAAAATAGGGCTTGAATAAATAGTACTTATTAAAACATGTGTACTTAAGAAAATATTACGTGGTAATAGAAGCAACTACAAAATGAGTGAACGATCAACTAGGATGTTAAAAAGACGATAAATAGTGTATCAATGGAATCAAAATCCAAATGAAATGAGACACGAAACAATCAAGATATGATATAACAAAACAATTATAATGGTCACCATTTTCTAATTATAGCATACTGTTTGCAACTCCATCCTTATTGCTCCCAGAACAAAACATAAACGGTAATAAACAATAATAAACAGTATACAAAGTACAATAATCGTAATATCTCTTATTACTCTATTCCCAAGCACTTGTCTTGGTTTGTGGAATGGTTGATCCACATGCTAGATTCTACCACTTACTAGATAGCTACTTTTAGCTATTCATAAGTCAAGATTAAGTAGGTACTAGCTAGGATATCAACCACAATCAGCCCATGCTGCCCGATCATCTTTCCAGACCTAGTCCTTGGCCTAACCTAACATATGGCATCTCATTAGGTGATAACCCCTCCAAAAGTGTCCTCAAGGTGACTTAACATTGTACCAAGAGATAATACATATTCAAATAACCAATTAAAAATATATTTGTGAAACCAAACAAAATAGTTTAATCTATAAACATTAGCCAGCAAGGCCATATAAACAACATATAGAATTATTTAGCCAAAAGCTTGAAACGATATTGGTCGGCAAAACCTACAACATCAATACGAGCAAGGGAAGCTAACAAGATTGTAGTGTATATAGGATTGATAATAATTATCACAATAGATGTTTTAGGCACCAGAACGAGTACAATCATGTATAAATGAATAAAAATAGAGAACATGAACAATGAAGATAGTTCATTTCCCAAAAGAACAAACAGGTTAAACCCTCACCTTGAAATTCCACAGAGATGTTATCACGTCTTACAGTCCAAGAAACCTTAGCTCATCGTCACCTATTCCAATATAATAGATAAAAATTAATATGCCTACATAGTATGCTTTTAAGAGTAATTAGACTACTAATATGCCCTAATATCTTGAATTTCCCATTTTGAGGAGTTCATTTCTTAATTAAATCCTTGACATGATTCAAATACAACTTTTCATGCTAAATAAACATTCTAATTCTTTGATTGTCAGAGCTGTTTTACTAGATTTTATATATTTCTAGCTAGTACAAACAACTATAAATTTCATTCCAAATGTCTATCTCCCTAAAACACACTAGTGCCACTAGGGATTATTAATCAAGGAGTTTATCAGTTTCGAGTCACTATTTACCTCAACACTAATAATACACAATTTAATATTCTAAGCCCGTATTTAATGAATCTGGTCTATTCCTGGGAATTTCTCAAACTTTCTCTTAACAATTAATCCTTAAAATGTTACACAAAATTTAGGTTCTAATTATACCAAATATCTTAATTAATAATAATTACGTTCTAATTACCAATCTGAGCGCACTTGCACTGTACACAACCTATACATATTCAAATATTTTTTATTTGACATCATAAATCTTATCTGATCATTTCAATCCATAATTACAATTTGGTGAGATTAACTTAACTTTTTAACCTAACTAAATAAGAAGACATTTAATTATTATAGTGGATCTGATTAGTTCAATTAACTCAGATTTACATTAGAATTTGACTCAACGATGCGATCAATTTAGTTTAGGTAACATTCAAATGTTCAAACAAGACTTTACCCAAATTAAACATAATTTAGAGCCAATTCACAGTTTAAGGTTGGCATGCATGCATTCAGCTTGTTACCTTGAAGAAATTGCTTGAAAGTTACTGGATCTCTGAATTGTCAAACCGCCCCTATACGCCGCCACATGCCATTAGCAAGACTAGACATTGGACCCTCCAATTGACTTGTCTCCACATGCCCAACAGAAGCCCTCAATCAATTTTGAAGTCGGACGTTGTTGAAAAATCACATACTAACTTACTACCGTGTGTTGCTGCCTTTGATTATCCTTTTTCAGTGGTCAAATCATGAATTGGAACCACCATTGCACTCTTCTCATCATGCCCAACAAAACCTAGTAGCTAGTTTCATTTTTTCAACACTTATTGCCATGGAACAACTGCATCCACTATAGCTCCAATTTGGTTGCCAATTCCCAGCATTCTGCCAATTGTTATTAGGTAAATTTGGCACCAACGTGTTCATTGTGATGAGGAAAAGAAAGTGGTCAGTTGAGTTTACAATTTTTTCAACATCAGAGAGGTGCTGGGTTAAGGGGCTGGTGAGGGTATGCATGAAAGAATTTGATAAAATGGGAAGGGCTTTCTTATATATTTTTAACTTTTTGCAAGTTTTAGTTTGACCCCTAGCAATTTTCTTCAGATCTCAATCCAATCCCTTGGCTTATTCAGTACCTCACATTGGCCCCAAAATTTTATTTCAATTTGCAGTTGGGTCCCAGGACAAGTGAATGCCTTAGTTTGAACCAATTGACCATTTTTAATTATAGATTGACCTCCAAAAATTTCAAATTCCTTACAATTAAGTCCACCTTATTTATATTTTGAGCCCCAAAATTTTGTCAAATTAATATTTTCATTTTTTTATTTTTTATTTTTGAAATCTTGCTTTCTTAATCTAAATTTAGGGGTCTTACATTGTGGGTTCCATACCATCATGCTATATATAATATTACTAGCAATTGTGCGATGCAATTACCAAAAATGATTATATGATTGAATAATTTATTTTATAATAATATTTATTTTACTTCATGTGATTAAAACATGAACATGATTTTTTTTAACATTTAATGAAAGTACCATTTAAATAAAATAATATAAACATTTCAATTAAAAATAAAATTTATTTTACTTCATGTAATAAAACATAAATTTTAATTATTTTTAACATTTAATGAAAGAAAATCTATTACTATGTAATTAAAATAATTCCAAATGATTTCTCCATTAGTATATTGCTAAAAAACTAAAATAATTTAAATTAATAACATAAAAGTATAGTTCAGAGTTTATAGTTGTTGCAGGAAGTAAACTATGTTTAAAATAAATTCTTCAATGAAATTATTTGTTATATTCTATGTATATAATTTTATTTAAAATTATTTTTTATATCTAAAAATATTATTGTAAAAAGAATTGAAGTTTGAAGACTTCGATAAATTGAGGACTTGCATATCAATTAATTTATAATTACTCATTTCTCAAACTTCTAACTCTTTAACGGAGAAGTGATAATATGATATTTTACATAAATATTTGTTTATCTTTTTCAAAAGAAAGAAATAATCTGTAAAAGTTTTTAAGTTGTCACAATTTTAAGAAATAATTATGATTGTTAAGTATTTTCATTTTACTTTTAAAAGTTTCCAAGACAAAATAATTTAATTAATAAATAAAAATAAATTATTCGATCAAATGATGAAATATTATTTATTGATTAAAAATGTGACACCCCACTTAGCGTAACCCGTGTTGATATATCAAAATAATTCAATTCTTAATCAAGACCTAAAATACTGCTAATAGCCCTAAGAACATTCTTTTCAATACCATCATACCATAATGAGTGAAAATAATCATCTCAATCATTATTTATAAAAAAATAGTGATCAAATCAAAGTTCATTTTGAAAGATCAGCAAAGCATACATGTACAATTCTAAAGTACTTATAGTAACTCTAACATATAACAACATCTCTAATTCCATATGTAAAATTCTATAGGTCCATAAATACATTAGCATATCTACTATTACAAAAGAGAGCTTCTCTTCACGTTAGGTTAAAACTTTCATGCCTATTCAATCATGTCTACAAAATTTAAGAGAAATGGAGGTAAATCCAATGGACTTAGTGAGGGATATACAGTTAAGCAGTAACAGGAATCTGTTAAGGAAAGAGAACATCTTAATAGATTTAAAATCAACAAGTAGCACAACTACAATTACAATTCAAGCAAGAAAGATAATAACAACAAGAAGCTCTCATGCCTTATTACTCCAAGAGTAGTTATAGACAAACAAGAATAAGTACAATGATCAATCTCATACAATATATGCATTCTAATAGAATAAGAAAGGCATGCATATTGATTCACCTTATACAATTTAAACAAGTACTTTCAAGTGTGACAGCTCAATATACAATTGGTGTGCCCATATGAATTGTATGGCACATTGTGATGCCTAGGGAAAAATTCCTTGCATACCACTAATGCCTAGGGGGAAATCCTTAGCATATCATGGACACCTAGGTGAACTGCAAGATGTGTGCCATGTATTCCAGCATTCCACATACTTTCTCCAAGCAAGTACAACAAGTATGAGTCAAGCAATTAAACATGCCCACAAGATATCTGATAACAGAATAACACCAAGAATTGAACATAACAAGTACCAATCAAGATAAATAGGTGTCCTAGGTGCTAGAACAAATAAGAATGGCTCAACAAAGTGATACAGGTACTAACACACATAAGGGCATACAATCAAACAATCGAGTATGATCAAGTGAACAATCAAGTATGGATCTCAAACAAACGGGCAAGTACATTCAAGCAAGTTATGAGCAAGCACAATCAAGCTCATTAACCCTCACAGTAGTTATGTCAAAAGAACAAATAGGGGTAACAAGGCCAAATGGTAGACCCTTATAGGGGTTTTCAACAAGTAATGAGTAAGCTTATACAAAGTAAAAACCCAAAGTGGGAGGCCCACACCTTAGTTATCCCTGTAATGCAGCCAAAATCAATAGTTTACTGATTCTCAATTTCTAACTTCTTGTCACCTAACCAAGAGAGCATATTTATAGTCAAAATCCATGTTCAACTCTTTAATACATCCCCATCATGCTTATTATTAACCAAATATTACTAATTAACCTATTAACATGATAGTTTAAAACTTGAATGGTGTTACCATCTTGCAAATGGCTAACAACATTAATATTATCTAAGTACATCTCAATTTCCACATACGCTTTAGTTATCAGGATATACTAGTCCTTATTTATATTATCTTTTATCATTTTAACCTAATACCTCAAAATTTTATAATTCTATAATTAACTTCATTCTTATATAGAAAATCATGGTTATAACATAATCCTATCTATACACATGGTTAATTTCCCAATCAATTTCTAATCAAGTACCATTCAAACCTATAATATAATCCCTAATACCATAATCAAGTTCAATTGTGGCAGTACGCATAAATTTGGGTCCATAATTCACATTTCTAAATTCCATAGTCCTTGCATGGGGCTCAACAATACATGCATATATATATAAATATCTTATTCATCCCAAAATCTAATTCTAGGCAAGGAACAAAGGTACATAAGGAAAGGTACAACATGTATAGCAGATATATATATAACAAGGTATAACTAAGCTAAAATCTAAATTGGTAACTGAAATTCTAAAACCACAAACCGATAGCACACTGCAATCATCACATCGAGACGAGAAAATTATCTCTCCACTACTGCTGTCTGCCGCTGGAAAGTTCAACGCCACCACCTAGAGACACCTCTAATTGAGAGATTTGCAATGGTACCCTTAGCTTCAATAATGGCCACTTTGAAACTTTCCAAAAATCACCCCAAAGTCTTCACGGTTTACAAGCTCCACTGCTAGTTTTTGTCCTCGCCGCCATGTTTCATCACTATGCAATGCTTCCATAGTGTTCCTCTCATCGAGTACTACCTAGACCACCTTTTAGAACTATTGTTAGTCACTGGAAAACTCAAAACCTAGCTGCTGTACCATGAAGCTCTCTCGATCTTCTTTCTTGGTAACTTTTCTGGTGGTTGTCAACCATGCATGTGGGTGTTTATGGAGAGTTGAAGGTGAAGGGGGCTCAACTATGGTGTTGGTTCGTAAAATAATGGCTGTCGCTGGTGATTGTTGGAGGTGGTTGGTCACGTTGAAGAGAAGGAAAAAAAGAGAAGAAAAGAAAGAAAAATGGAGAAGAAATTTGCTACCCATTTTTTTAAAATCCAAATTTTCATTCTTGCAATTCAGTCTTCAAGAAATTTAAGTCATGTAATTGAGTCCATGAATTTAAGGAAAAATACGGCTGAACCCTAGTTGACTTAGGATCTTCCATGCAAGGCCTAAACTTTTGCAAAACTGTGCAATCAAGTCCTCAAAAAGTACAATTCAGCCCCAATAGTTTCAAATAAATGAAATCAAGTATGTTAAAATTATAATTTTGACCACAACTTTTAAAATAATTAATAAATAAAATTCATAAAATTTCAATTAATGGTAATATACATATAATTGCAATCATTAAAATTTCTAGGGGTGTTACAAAAAATTGAATACTATATTACTTCAACTAAAAATAATGTGATTGTATCTATATAAATACAAAAAAAATTATTAAATATAAAAAGATAGCTGTTGTTTTGAAATAACTGAGTTATCAACTACTTTTTTAGGATAAATTTTAAGCTTTTTTGAATAAAAATATATAATTAAATTAAAAATAAAAAAATCTCACTCCCTAAATAAGAAATAAGTTAATGTTTATTAGTGCTCATATTTATTAGATAATTTCATTACTTAGTATATTCACTTTATTTTTTATACTTAATATTATCAAAGTGGATATAAATTGTAGAATATGGAATATATCAATTGTGTAAAAGTATTTACTTAGCAATGAAACTTTGACTTTTAGCTGTATATACATGATTGTTTTATAAATAATTTATTTATTAAAGAAAAATAAAATGATTTTCTTGTAAAAAATATTATAAATAAATAAAGATTTAACCGATAAAAATAAACTTATTAAAGCACATCATATTTTATAGAAAAAGTGAATTTTTTTTCTTATATGAACCATAATTAGAAATAGGTAAATTAAGTTCTAATAAATTTAATGAATATTTTTCATAGAAAAATATATAGTATTTCTTCATTCATTTGATAAGAAAATTGGAATAATTTCAACAACATAATAAAATTATAATATTTTTTTTAAATATTTCATAACATCATATTATTTGAGGTACATTATTCAAGTGTGAAGTATATATAATTTTTTCATATCTAGATAAATTGAGAGAGCTACACCTACAATAATAGTAAAATAAAAATTTAATATCAAAGAAAATTCTTTTGTGAACATTCAAAAATATTTAAAAATAATATTGAAAATAAATATATAAAAGATAATTAACTGAAATAAAGAAGTACAACATGTTGATACTTTTTAGTAATATAAAAATTAAAATCCTAAGTTGGCCGTAAGAACTTTAATTTAAATAAATATTAAGGAAACAATAAAGTATTACATTGCTAAAATATTTAAATATATTAAAAAGGTATCTAATTAATTTATAATAAAAATAAAAAAATATATATAAGGATGGGTTTCAATAAATATTAAAAATTTTCTATGAAATGAACTTTAAATTAATTAAAAAGAAAAATAAAAATCATTATATTGTGCTAATTGAGAAAAGAAGTCCTTCAATTAAAAATATAGAATTGTACTATGAATAATGTAGAAATAAAATGTAAAAAGAATTATCGAATAATAAAATTTATATATAAAACAAATGAAATATTTATCTATTAATCTTGTGGTAAATTAAATTTATAAGATAGAATTTTGTCATAAGAGTACTTAACACAACACTTATAAAATATTTTTTAAATTATGAACTTATTTAGTGAGATAAAAATGTGATTATAGATATTTTTTTAATTATCTTATGAGATAGATATCCACATTATAGTTTTTGATAAATACAACATGATATTTTAGTTATAATAGATAAGTTGATCATATTAAAATATAATATAAAAGTAAATAAACAACAAATAAAATTTTTTAATTGATTTATGATACTCAAAATTCTAAGAATTTATCATTTGTCCAAAATTACATAATTAGAATCAAAATTGCATAATTATGAATCCCATATCATTGTGCTATATATAATAGTATTAGTATGTGCATGGTATGATGCACTAAAAATAATTATATGATTGAAATAATTTATTTTATAATAATATTTATTTTATTTAAAGTGATTAAAATATGAACTGTAATTGTTTTTAGCATTTAATGAAAAAATATCTATTATTAATTAAATAAAATAATAGGAATATCTCAATTAAAAATATTATGTTTGAAGATAATTTATACTTAAATAAGTTGTAGAATATTAAGAATTTCTCACTCTAGGTTTATAAATTATAAAAAAAAATTGTAAATAATAAAATTTAAAAAAATAAATAAAAGAATTAAGAAAATAAAAGGGCAGAAAATGTTTTACTAAATATGCTTTTCTAAATTAGATATATATATTTGTATACATACTTTGATATGATAAATAAGCAAATATAAAGTTTTTTTGTATGATTTGTTAATAATGTGGAAGTTATAGTTACAATTTTCATGACATTTTGAGAATTGTAAATGTCAAATATTTTTTGTTACAGTAAATATGTAATGTCTTTGTACTTTATGTATGAAAATAGCTTCCACTAGGTTATTAACTATTTGATAATTAATTCAATAAGTACTTTGTACGTAATTAGAAATGGATGAATCAAGTGCTAAAAAATTTAATGAATATTTTTATAAAAAATATATAGTACTTCTTTATTCATTTAATAAGAAAATTAAAATAATTACAACAACTTAATAAAATTATAATATTTTAAATTTTCATAACATCACATTTTTCGAAGTGCATTATTCAAACATGAAGTATATATAATTTTTTTTTAGTGGATCAATCAAGAGAGATGCTACTAAAATAATAGTAAAATACAAATTCATGCAATCGCGTCAATAATATGGTTAGTTGAATAACCTCGAGAGAAGTGAAAAGCCTCCAAAGTTTGAAACTCTAGCAGATCTCCTTAAGTTCTACCCCCAATGTTTATGGGTAGATCGAATCACCAAAAAGCAAAAGCTTGGATCAAGGAGATCAAAGATATTTTCCAGATGCTAGGTTACCTAGATGACCTCAAATTTATATTAGTCGTCTATGTGCTGGAAGGAGCTACTAGTCAATGGTAAACCTTTGTAAGTTAACGATGGGAACACAAGAAAGTACCTTGAGCATGGGAAAACTTCATATCGGAATTTATAGATAGATTCATATCATGAGAAGTGAGAGATACTTGGAGACAAGAACTTGAGTGTCTTACTCAACGAGATATAACAATGTGGTAGTATGAAGCTAGATTCAGTAGATTGATTAGGTACACCCCTCAAGCACTAAGATAAGAAAGGTGTAGGTCTGAGTGGTTCATTAAAGGATTAAGATTAGAAATATGATAGACTCTTATGCCTTACAAATAGTCTGACTTCAAGGAAGCCTTAGAGAGAGCTTTATGGGTGGAGTAAAAATGCGTTGAGCTAAATGCAAATGAGAATAAGGTCAAGCGAGAGAAAGTTTTTGAACTTAGAATCGCTACTAGTGGGGAAAGTGATTTAGGTATGAAATGACCAAAAGTCAATTCTAGAACACCAAAGAAAAATTTTGGATTTTATAGTGGATCGAATCATGAGGAGTTTGACAGTTGGGAAAGGTGAGAAAAGTTCATAACGTGTGGTAGTGATCAACATCTCATCCAAGATTGCACTAAAAGCAAGCGGTCCACCTTAAGTGGCCAAAAGGATAAAGCGAAATAGGTTCTTGGCCTTATTTCCCAAATGGAATCTAAAGAGCAATAGAGGGATTCTTCATGATTATATCTAGTATGCATAGTTTTTCTTTTTTTTTGAATCTGTAGATTAGTTGTATGGACATGTGCGATTTGTTATGAAAACTAGCATGTTAAGTTTGAACTTGGCTACTCCTAAATGTAAATATCATGTAAATATAAGCTCATTGTGTTAATGATCATTTGTTGCCGTAGTAGTCTTGTGATCTCTTAAATAGCATCATGCATTCTAGTAGGGTGAAATGGAGAACCTTTTTATGTATAGAAATGATATGTAACAATGTGCATAAGGATCACCCAATAGAAAATAAGCATCAAGCACTCAGTGATTTTATAGGATTACCAAAGAAGTTTGAAACTCATCTTTAGATAGTTTAATTTACTTCCTATAAGCTTAATTGTGGAGATCAAAAGAACTTTAAGTGATGATGGATAACAAAATCATTGATTATGGAATTAGTAGTCAACCTTAGAAAAATAAAGTGGCACTACGAGCTTTAATAGGAATGGATATGTTGGGAAAATCTAAATAGCAGAGATTCTTAAAAATCTTGGTCAAATAAATGTCACTAGGGATTGGAGAAAGTATATTGTGATAATGGAAGAAATTTGGCATGTGATTGAAGTGACATGGGAACAAGAGCAAAATTTGTGCCAGTATTAATTGAAGTTCTTCCAATCAAAGATGAGAATCAAGCCACTAGATTCTTTTAGGAGGAGTTGGATTGTAAAACCCAAAATTTTTAATTAGAGAAAGTAAGGTTTAAAAATTAACATTTTAATTTGATTAAAAAAATTGAGGGTTAAAATGCTAATAGGAAAGGACCTAATTGTAAGGAATATAAAAGTTTGGGTCAATTGGTAAATGTAGGGCACTAGTTAGTTGAGGGTTTTGATTTGAATTTGAGTAAGAATTTTTGCGCCATTCTACAATTTCTAAAAATTCATCTACAAAGTAGTTTCTTCTTTTATTTTCTTCAAATTTTTGCATGCAGCCTATGATACCCCTCCATAGCAATTTCACTCTGGTACTGACTAACACTGCAACCAACCCTACCATTATTTTTCTCTTACATTGGGAAACATGCTGATGCAAAGAACTACCATCAATGGTTAGCAGAACAGCTAGAATTTGAAACAGGAAGCCTGGCTCAACGGCCAGCAACAGTCAGCACTTCTGGCTACTAAAACTTATGGTCAAAAGGTGGACTGTGATTGACTCAGCTAGAGGAGTATATTGATACCTTTAATTGCAAAATTGGAACATTGGTGGAGGAGAATCGAGTAAGGTGGCACACAGTGGCATTGGGGAAACTAGCTTCATATTTTGATTAATTGCACGATGATTTGGTGGCGAAACTGAAAATTAATTTGGGGTTTAACAAAACTTAGCCAAACACGTCGAGTGGTAGTTGTGACATTCAATTCTAGCAGAGGCAACAGGTACTGGCTTCTGTGATCCAAAGATAGAATCTTCATCTCATCGTGATTATTGCATGTGTGGTGTTGTTTTATAGTGATTAGGCTTCAAAATGAAGCTCTTTGGTAAAATTCTTTTGGAATTGGGGTTGCTACCAATTGATTTCTATTGTTCTTGTAGCTTTAACATTTCTTGTATTTTGATATGATTGGGAAAGAATATAAATTTGAATCGAGACAATAGATGCCTGGTAGTTTATAATGCTAGGTGGGCACGAATTTGTAAAACTAATACATAACCAATTATTAATTAAGTTAAATTTGGTAATTAAAGCCCTAATTTTGTGTATAATGATGTATGAGGTTGAGTTATTAAAGATTAGATTTATAGTTAACCAAATTAATTGGTGTAATTATATGTATGACCTCTATGTAATATTGTAATGACCAAATATCAATAGCAATCTGAGTTGATTCTTGTGTTTCGACTAAATTGTTGATTTAAGACTTAAATTGTTAAATTAGGAAATATTAACATAAGGAAATGATTATCGATTAGAACAAATAAGTCCCTCATAAATATTATACCATTATTAGCATAATTACCATGTTACCTCTGTGGCATTTCCCAAATCGAGCGCCTAAACTATTGTATTAATTGGAAAACAACTTATATTAGGAAATAAATGTTTTAATTATTATTTAAAGAAAATGGCATAAACATTTTGACATTAAGTATGTTTTTTTTGAAATAGGTGATGAGGAACTAGGGTTGCAGGACGGTAAGATGAGAGTTGCATTTTCTATAGGAATTAAGGTGAGGGTAAAGCCTATCTTTCTTCTAGGAAGTGAATGATCTTCGATGTTTGAATTCCCTATGTCTATTTGTTGAATTTGATTATACTTTTTTGGTGTCCAAAACTCCTATTATGTTATTTTTTTTTCTATGCCGTGTACTCTATATAGCCTTACTGGCTTTCCTTGTATATGTTGATATTTTGGTCTTGCTGACCAATTTTGTTTCAAATTCTTAGTTGATCATTTTACATGATGTATATATGGTCATGCCAATTAATGTTTTGTAGATTATGCCGTTCGATTCAATATGAGATACATACTTTTGATCAGCATTTTGAAATATGTTTCACCTATTGTCAGTATGTTTTAGTCTCCTTAAGCATGCTCTTGGGATGTTACCGTCTGTAGGGATGCCACGGGGTGGTTTGGGGCTAGGACTATGTCTAAAAAGATGATCGGGTGATATGGACCGACAGTGGATAGTCCCCTGGCTCTTACCTACTTAAGATCTTGACTTGTAATTAATTGGAGGTAGCTATCAACAAGTGGCATGATATGGCTTGCGGCTAGCTATGTTGCATGTCTATCCATCTAAGCACTTGGGCATTGAGCTAAGTACTTGGGTAACAGAGTAATAAGGGAAATCTATTATGTTATATTTGTATTTCATGTTATTAGTTATGTTCTGTTTTAGGTGCAATAAGGTTAAAGTTGCCAATAGTCTGCTGAATTTTATATCACATATGTTGCGTTATATTATAACATCGTATTGTGAATTATGGCATGTTCATTGCTTGAATCCCTACTTATTAATACCTTATTTGTTGATAGTTTTACTTTAGCAATTTTCCCCTTGACTATTTGTTGTACATTCCCCTCACTAAGTTAGTAGGACTTACCTTTCATGTTGTTTCTTGTTGCCTTCCTAGACAAGCCTTGATGAAGGTTTGTGGGCTCAGGGTCTGCTTGAGCTGTGGATGTATTTCACTTTGTAATAGATTAGGTGCTATGTATGTGTGTATATATATATTTATGGACTTGCTAGAATTACACATAATCAGGATGCCTAGATTTTTTGTTGCTTTATAAATAATTAGGTTCTACTTTACCTTTTGATATGTACATATTTGCTCAACTTGGGTCAATCCTGTGGGTTTACTTTTGTAGTCATCTCTTATGGTTATTTGGTGGATTTTTAGTTAACTTTTGAATTATACTTTTAGTTAAGTAAACTTGTGATACCCTTAGGATTTTCTTGATTTGCATTAATTTATTGCCACTATTTTTGTTTTATGAAATTTTACCTAATAATTATTTTTAGAAGTTTCATGGTCAATTTATAATTTTAAAAAACTTGATTACATTTTAATTGAAACTTTTGGGGCCAATTTGTAATTTTTGAGGACCTAAATACACACAATTAAGGAAGTGTAGGGTTTGCACAGAAGGCCCTAAGTCAACTAGGGTTCAACTAGAATTCTAAATAAATAACTGGACTTAATTGAAGCCAACTAAAAATCTTTGGGGTCAATCTGGAATGTGAAGAAAACTCAATTTTATAAAAGTTTGAAAAATTGCAACTGAGCTATTTCTCCTATCTTCCTCTGTTCTCTCTTTCACCTACGACCTCACCTTTTCCACAGGTGAACTACCACCATCAACCACCCTATCACTAAACTAAACCTACCAAAACACTCTCTACACCTCCAGTTACATTTGCATACTACATGCACGGCTGAACATTCCTCCAATGAGCTACTACAAGAGAGAGACCAAAATCAAGCTTCATAGTAGGTAAGTGGGTTTCTCATTATTTGAGCACCAACTTTAACTCTATGGGATAGTCTTGGCAGCACTCAATAGAGAGAACACCATAGAGGTATTACATGGCAATAAAGCACCGTGAT
Organism: Jacaranda copaia; assembly: GCA_014898725.1. Lineage (NCBI taxonomy): Eukaryota > Viridiplantae > Streptophyta > Magnoliopsida > Lamiales > Bignoniaceae > Jacaranda > Jacaranda copaia. The sequence goes on from JACGDI010004167.1 coordinate 580,082, forward strand.
GATGGCAGAAAAGTGTGAGGTATGGACAATGGCAATAATGGACAACTTGGGCTTTGAGGTGAATTTTAAGGAACTTTCAGGCAGCTATTGTTGAAACTAATGGTACCATTGAAAAACTTGTGACGAGGCGAAGCTCTTTGAGATGTTGGATAACTTTTTGATGGCAGTGGATGGTGGCGGCAATGTGGTGACTACAAAGAGGCAGTTTCACCTCCTCGATGTGATGAGCACACTCGTGTCATCGGTTTGTGGTTTATAAACTCCAGTGGCAAACTTTGGAATTTAGACTTAGTTGTACCTTTAATACATATATATTGCGTATATTGTACTTTTATATTTAGTTTGTATCTATGCCAAGAATAGGAGTTTGGGATGGATTAATATATCTATATATATTTGTTGATCCCTATGCAAGGAATTTAGATAATGGACCTGGGCTTATCATGCAAAATGCCAAAATTGGATTTTAATGGTATTAATCCTAAGGATTAAGTAATGAGATTAATAAGAAATTAGACCTTAATTAGTGGAATAGGACCTAATGATATTGTTGGAGTTAATTATGAAGAATTAAGCGAATATTATGATTCTTGATTATTATTGTAATAAGATTATGTAATTGAAGACTATCTTGTATTTTGATAAGTGAAATCGATATAAAACCAAGATTATTTTGGCGATGCTAATCTTGTTAGCTATTATTGGAATGATAGTGCTAATTAAGTTGTGAACTATTATGTTAATCAATTAATTGATGAATTTGGGTTATATTATAAGCATAGTAGCATTGTATTAGGAATCAAATATGGATTTTAACTATAATTATGCTCTTTTGGCTAGGTGATGAAGAGATGGGTCCCAAGGACCAGGGAACTGCTATTTTGGGTGTATTTCCTAAGATAATAGAGATGAGGATCTGCCATGTTGGCCTTGCTCAACTTATCTATTTATGTGGCATAACCCCAATGAAGATTGACTTGCTTGATTATACCTGCTCGTAAATGCTTGAATTGTATTTGCTTGTTTATTTGAGATCTGTACTTGATTGTGCACATGTTTGTAATTGTTTGCTTAATTGTATACCTCTATGAGGGTTAGTATTTATTTCACTTGTTAAGTCGTTCTTATTTGTTCTGGCGCCTAAAACTCCCAAATACTTTGATTGGTACTATTACTGTTCTATTATCAAATGGCTTACTGGCATACTTGATTATTTGTATCCTATTATCTAGCCAGTTGGCTTGACTGTACATGCTTGCCACTCATATATACCCTTGTCAGTAGATTTGATTATTTGATTAGTACCCATTGTATATTGTTGCACTTGTTGTACTTGCGTAGAGATAGTACTTAGGTCGAGTGCAAATCCTATGCAAAATATTGGGATACATGGGATACGTTTTACAATCCACTTAGGTGTCCATGATATGCCAGGGATTTCCCCTTAGTTATCAATAGTATGCTAGGGATTACCCTCTCGGTATTGGAAGTGCGCAGAGGAATTCTCTTTAGATATTGCAGTGTGCCATACAGTTAGTATGAGACACCAAATATATGTCGAGCTATCATGCTTGGAAATAGTTGTTTGATTGGTATAAGGTGAGTTGATATGCAATCTTACTTGTTATTTTATAATGCATATACCATAAGGGATTGCTTGTTGTACCTATTTCTTACTTTATTGTAATAAACTCTTGGAGTAATAAGGTAAAAGAGTTTCCTATTTGCTATTCTCATTCTTGCTTGAATTGTAACTGCACTTGCATTGCTTGATGAGTTCTAATCTATTAAGATGTTCTCTTTCCTTGATAGATTTTGATTATTGATGATATATTACCCCTCACTAAGTCTATTGAACTTACCCCCATTTTCCTTAATTTTGCTGACAGGATTGAATTGGAATAAAAGTTTTGATCTGGCATGAGGAGATGCTTCTTTGTAATAGACTAGGTTTACTTATGTATATATGAGCCATTAGAATGTTACATGTGAACTTAGAGATGTTAAGATATGTCAGGGTTGATAATGCTTCCTCAAGATTGTTCATGAATTTTGTTGAATGCTTAAGAATGGACCCCTGACATGAATACTAATGTTTGTAGTAATAGTTAATATGAAAATTTTCGTTGCTTATGGTGTTATGTCATTAAAAACGATTTTACGGTCTGTTGGTGGCATGTTAGGTTCAGACTTAAGATTGAATTGTTTTGATATCTTAGCTTAGGATTACCCTAAGTAGGTTGTTGTAGGTGGTATCAGAGCCTAGGTTTAGATAACCTAGGTATTAAATAAGCAATTGAGTTCATAGAGACTTCTATTTGGGTTAGCTTGAATGTGCACTTGGGGTGTATGATAAGACTATTAGAGTATGACAGGATTGTTTGAAGGTAGTAGGATCCTAAGGTATTGAGTATAAACTATAATACTTGATATTAATGAAATAAATTCTTGTAACTTTGTTATAGGATGGCCAGTAGCTTTAGCAAAGGAATGGAACTTATCAACAAAGGTGATGTTGAAGAATTGATAGAGAAACTTGCAACTCTTTGAGAGAAAAAAGAATGACCCTTCCAAACATTCCAAAGACTTGAAGCAAAGATCTATGATATGCATGGGATTGTACAAAATGAAAGAATAGAAACAAGCCGATGGAAGTCATCAGTCAAAGTGAGAGACTTTATGCTTGATAAGTTGATAGAAAGTATTGAAAGAGAAGAAATTCATGTCAGAATAGTAGCTAACAAGATCGAAGAGCTTCAAGAGATATGTATCCAGATGGAAGAAACATTCTAGATGCTAGAGGCTGAATACTGGAGGACAACAAATGAGCCCCACCCCACAGTGTGAGAAATTAGTAGAATGATGGCACACTACCACCAAGCTATAGATCAAGTGATTTGAGTAGGCATTAGCATCGACATCGAGGTAGGACCCTTGAGAGTTCACTTTTTCGTTAATTAGGGACATTAATCGGGCATGCATATCGAGCAGAGACTAGCGAGGGACCCAACTGAGGCACCTACAGTAGATTTTATGGAGGACAACCCTGAAGAAGACTTAGATGATGCTGAAGGGGGTTCCTAAGGAGCCTGAGGAGATGGGGGTGATGACGATAAAAGCCAAAACATGATAGATGATGACGAGGATTCTAAGTTGATGTTACAAATACTGGGGATACCTATTAAGCAACTTGGCGACTGTGTGCTTACCAGATTTTATGTATATAGACTAGTAGTACCATCAATTTGTAGCTTGCAATGTGGCTATCTTTGTTCTCTATTTGAAAATAAATATATATATATATATATATTTACATTGCCTTGTCATTTTACTTCAACTAGGCGGTCGGCTGGTTTAGTCTTTCAAACTTGGATATAACTTTTAACTATGTTGATATTAACTTGATGCTAATGACTTTTATCTATAATAATTGTATAGTAATTTTCCTTGTTAGTTTTAAGCTATTCAAGTTTTGTGATTTGATTTATTGTATTTTTATTTTCTTTACTCGAATAATGGATTGGTCATTGATAGCTGCAGCTTGATTTGCAGCTTATGTTCTCAGGATTAAAATCTTAGGTAAGTAATGACTTCTAGGGGTAGTGGTGATATTCTTATACCCACAAGAATAAATCTAAGAGGAAGACCCTCGAGCCGTTAAGCTCATGCACCTTGTGTTCTTGGATGAAGGGCACCTACTTATCCACAACTAATATCTGACGAGGAGGTTTATCACATTCTCCCAATGAATCAACCAGATCAGAATCCTTCGATCGAGCCAGTGCATCATGAAAGGCAAAGATATGGGCAACTGGTTCATTAATCAGTAGGTAGAGCCAAAGTAGTAGAAGCAATTCCAGATGATCAAGCTTTGGAATAATTTTTTCAATTTCATCCCCTGAAATTCTTCGGAGAGCTAGATGATCATAAGGTAGAAGAGTGGTTGGAAAATTTACACAATATATTTAGGACCTTAAGATATCTGGGTGAACAGAGGGTATGATTTGCCATGTTTCTTTTAGCAGGGCTTGCAAGGAGTTGGAAGAGAATGGTTGAATGCAGATGAAAAGAGGTTGGAACTCCCCAGACTTGCGAGAATTTACTCAAGAATTCAAGGATAAATACAAACCTTTGGTGACAAAACAAGCATGAGAAATTTTTTTTTTATGGATCTAATTTAAAGAAATCAGTCTACTTGCCAATATGAGGTCACATTCAGTCGATTGGTGCCATATACCCCATATGTTCAAGGGGATGGAAGCTTGCAAACAAGATGATTCATAAAGGCCTATGGCTAGAGCTAAGAAGAGTCCTGGCCACATGGAATTTATAGAATTTCAATCTGGCTATGAGCAAGAAATTACAACTAGAAGTGGAATTGTAAGAAATTCAAAAGATTGAGGACAGAGGTTGAAAAGAAAGACTGCACCAAAGAGGGCATAGTGGCACTAGCAAAAAGCAACCCAGACTCCAAGTTGGAGGTGTTTCTCATCAAAATCCCTAGACTAACAAGATGACAGAGTTAGATTTATAGGTTTGTGTGGTACTAAGCTCCAAATATTTTCACAAAAATTGAAAAAACTAGTCGACACAAACACCCTAAGGATAAAAAAATGCATGAAATTCAGATTTGGATAGGGAAAATGCCTTGGTGATGTCAAAAAAATGAAGAGTAAGAGTCAAACTCTTCCTAACCATCAAATGGGCTCTTTATCAACGCAATAGGATCACCACCATTTTTCCCTTGGATAGAATTCTCCATTTGGGCTGAAATTTTAACTGGAACTCCTCAACCCTTTGAAGATTCTATAGCACAAATTGTAGGTGATAAAATCTCTAGAGATACTCCAAGCAGATGCAAAACCTAGCTGCCAGAAATAATTCCAATCAAGAGAAAAAAGCAGCCAAAGAAGATTGCCACTAATGTAAACGTCCATACACTAAATCAATGGGATATTCTCTACATAAAGGTTGAAAAACTATAGAGAATAAGGGTAGAAAGGTTGAGAATATTGTGGTGGAAGGAAGAGGGAAAAAAAGAGAGTGATGGGAGACTAACAACTTAAATTCCCATTACACAATATTGTTGGGAGAATATCACACAAAATGCTCACTTCATGTTCTACTTGGCCAACCACTCACTATATCTATATATAACAGTGGTCACACACCTCCCACAAAGAGGTGATGACAAGTGTCCCTTGCTTAGGTGACTACTAACATTGTGATTAGTGAATTTAGTTGAAATACAAATTTTATCTAATGAAATGTCTTACAATTAAATTCTAGTTCTTTTTAAATGAACTCTTCACTTAATAATTCTCGCAAAAATCATCTCTCTAACTTAATTAAATTAAACACTTTACTTAATTAATAATTGTTTGACTTAACTCTTAAGTTAAAATGCTTAAATCCTTAATTAAATTAAACACTTTACTTAATTAAAATCCTTTAATAAACCATGTTATTGGATTTTATGTGTGACCATTAGGTTCTACCATTTATTGGACATGGGCTCACAACTCCTTGCGACTTTTGGAATATCAAATATTCACTTTAGTTTAAACTCATTTAAATTAAGCGACTTAATTCAATTAATCTCATTAATTGAAGAGTACCCAATCTCCATGGTTGATGTCCAACCTCCAGCCCATGGAGCCTAACTAATTCGCCGAAATGAGAGCTCTTGAAAAACCATTCTAGCATTACGTGTACCATGCAAATATAGTCTTTTTATCTCCTATCTCTCGAAAGAGGTCAAGGTAAGATATTTGTCAACTCCCTAATAGCCTTAATACTATATTTCTATTCTTAATGTTCAATTCCTTTGTGTGACATCACCTTTGGAAAACTCATTTTCCAAATTGTCACACTACCTTGCATAAGGATTTCTTAGAATTGATACTATAGAACATATAGGAAATGCACTCACCCTTCACAAAGATGATGAATTAGATTCCATCTTGGATCTCACAAACCTCCATGCCCAGTATCTCATACCCAATCTCAACCCAAAAGACCCGTTAGGAAGTTTAGAAAAAGTCAAAGCATGAGGATAGGACACAAGGTTACCATGGACCCTCAAGTCAGAAAACTAATAATATGCATTAGCGTAAGCAGGAGAACTAGCCACTACTGTTATCTAGTGGATTCTCTAATGGGTCTTCAATGCCTTGTTCTCTAATAAGTACCCATTCACATGCACTCGTATCTTATACAGTTGCTCATAGAATGGAGCAATCTCCAACCCTTGGATTTATGCATTGTTAGTGCAAGTCTATCTGGATCTTAGATTCCCTATCTCATAAGATCCTATGACTTTGAAGATTTAAGATCATGATCATATAAGACTTATTCTATGATCACCACCCAGTGTATGACCAAGTCCCATAGTCTTGTTTGATCTAGGCATTTCATCCAAATGCAAGTGAAGTAAATAAAGAGTATATGATGAAAATGCCCATATAATAAATATCGTCTAATCAAGATTGTCTTATATGGAAATAATTTATAAGGCCATTCCAATTAGCTTGAAGGGCACTATTCTAATAATATCCCACCTTCCCTAAAGCCAATGCCCTTTGGCTTTGAGACCCACTTTCTGAAGATGTTTTTTGAAGACCATTAGCATTTAGGGGTTTAGACAATAGTTTTGTTATATTCTCTTTTGAGGCAACTTTATCCACTAAGTTGTCACCTTTATTGATTGATATCATATATTAAATGATAATGCATTTACTATGTTTGGATCATTGATGAGATCTTGGCTTAAATCCTAAATTATCTTCAAAATAAATTGTAAGTGCATGCATACTAGGCATTATATCTAACTTTTGGATAAAGTTTTTCATCCAAACACCTTTCTTTGCAGTTTCCAACTGTACAAATTATTTTACCTCAGTAGTTTTCTCAATCATGGTGTCTTGTTAGAACTCTTCCAACTCACCATGTTGCCATTAAAGAAAAATGTAAATCTAAAAGTGGATTTTAGGTCATCTACATTAGATTGGAAACTAGTATATAAAAACTCCATGGGTTTTAATTCTTTATTATCGTACACCAAAAACAAGACTTTATTCTTTCTTAAGGATTATTTTTTTCAGCTATTCAGTGATTCTCACTGGGATTGGATTGGAACTTACTCGTAGCACTTAGTGAGTGTGCCACATCGAGTTTAGTACATTTAATTGCATACATTATGCTTCCAATAGCAGAGGCATAAAGTATGTGAGACTTTCTTCATTTCTCTTCCTCAATCTTAGGGGCCATAACTTTAAGAGATGAATGCCATGTCCTATGGGAAGAAATCCTCTCTTGGATTCTTCCATACTAAACCTTTTTAGTATTTTGTCAATGTACGGGGTTTGGGAACGCCTTAGCATCCTCTTTGATCTATCTCTATAGATATGTATTCTCAATACGCAGGATGTATTTTCCAAGTCCTTCATAGAGAATTGTTTAGATAACCATGCTTTACTACATTCTAACATTTCTGCCTCATTCTCAAAGAGAAAGACATCAACAACATAAAGCACAATAAATTATACATTACTCCAACTAGCCTCTTGCATACACATGGGTCATATATAAGTTTGACAAAGCCAAATGATTTGACTTTTTAATCAAAATGTATGTTCTAAGTTCAGGATGCCTATTTGTGTTTATAAATAGACCATTGGAATCTGCAAACATTTTGCTTACTCTGCGTTGGATGTAAAACCTTATGGTTACTCCATATGAACCCTTTCTTCAATGTCTTCATTGAGAAAAGCTATTTTCACATCCATTTGCCATGTCTCATAGTCATAATATGCAGTTATGGTAAGAAAACATTTAATGAACTTAGGGATAGCGATTGGTGAAAAGGTTTTCTCAAAATTGATACTGGGTCTTTGAGTGTAACCTTTGGTCACTAGTCGTGCCTTAAAAGTCTCCACTTCTCCACCTACTCCAAGCTTTCTCTCATAGATCCACTTGCAACCAATAGGAGCTATTCCTTTTGGTGGATCTACCAAAGTTCATACTTTATTCGAGTACATGGAGACCATTTTGAATCTCATGGCTTCAAGCTAACATCCCGAATCTGTATCCAATATTGCTTCCTCATAAGTCTTTAGATCTGTATCTGATTGACCTATCTCATAAAGAAATTCAAACTTTTTAGGTTACTTCTTGATCTGATCTGACCTTCTTAGAGATTGTGTACCAGGCTCTTTGCAATTTATTTGTTTCTACTACTTGTGTGATTTATTAATCATCTTGAACTTCATCAAGTTCAATAACAATGCCCTTTCAATTCAATAGAAATTCCTTTTCCAAAAAGGTGATGTTCCTTGAAACAAACACCTTTTGTTCTGAGGGATGATTGAAGTAATAACCCATAGACTCTCTAAGGTATTCCACAAACTTGCACAAGGTGGATCTATTGGAATAGTACCCTACAAGCCAATGAGATTGGCCTTGTACATTATTTCATTGTAAGTCGATTTTGATTGAATGATATTCTTTATATGGCCATCTTCATCATATGCATTTTATTTACTTCACTTGCATTTGGATGAAGCTTTTAGATCACACAAGACTATGGGACTTGGTCATGCATTGCATAGTGATCATGGAATAAATCTCACACAATTGTGATCTTAAATCTTCCAAATCATAGGATCTTATGAGACAGTGCATCTAAGATCCAGATAGACTTGGACTAACAATGCATAAATCTAAGCATTAGAGATTGCTCTGCTCCATGAGCAATTGTATGAGATACGGGTGCATGTTAGTAGGTGCTTGTTCGAGAACAAGGCACTAAAAAGCCACTAGAGAATCCACTAGATAGCTATATTAGCAAGTCATTAGTAGCTATTTCTCTTGCTTACGCTAGTGCATATTATTAGTTCTCTAACTTGAGGGTCCATGGTAATGTTGTGTCTAGTCCTCATGTTTTGAGTCTTTCGTGACCATCTAGCGAGTCTTTTAAGTTGAGATTAGGTATAAGCGACTTGGCATGGAGTTTTGTGAGATCTAAGATAGAATCTGATTCCCTGTCATTGTGAAGGGCGAGTGCATTTCCTATGTGTTCTATAATGAACGATTTCAAGAAATCCTTGCTCAAGGTGGTGTGATAATTTGGAAAAAGAGTTTTCCAAAGGTGAGGTCACATAACAAAATTGAACATTAAGCATAGAAATATAGTATCGAGGCTATTAGGGAGCCGACAAATATCTTGCCCTGGGCCTCTTTTGGGATATAGGAGATGGAAGGACCGTATTTGCATGGTACATGTAATACTAGAATGGTTCTTCAAGAGCATTCATTTTGGCCAATTATTTGGGCTCCATAGGCTTGAGGTTGGACATCGACCATGGAAATTGGGTACTCTTCAATTAATGAGATTAATTGAATTAAATCGCTTAATTTAAAATAGTTTAAACTAAAGTGAATATTTGATATTCCAAAAGTCACAAAGTGTTGTGAGCCCATGTACAATAAATGGTATAACCTAATAGGTCACACACAAAAGCCAATGACATGGTCTATTGAAGGAAGGACAATTTCTAAGAGTTAGAAAATTCATGATTGATTTTTAGAGGAGGCAAAATTGTAGTCATTTTGGCTTCATCAATTTAATTGTTAAATTGGTCAAATTAATTTAACAATTAAATTAATATCATTTAATTAAAAATTAATTAATTGATGTCACATGACTATCAATTGGTCAAAATTAATTTAAGGGTTGAGTTGATTTTGACTAGTTTAAAATGTTAAGCACTTTGACTTAGGAGTTAAGTTAAACGATTATTAATTAAATTAACGTGTTTAATTTAATTAAGTTGGAGAAATAATTTTTGGGAGAACTATTAAATGAAGAGTTCATTTAATAATAATTAGAATCATAATTTAATTGTCAGATATTTCATTAGATGAAAGGTGCTTCAATTAAATTCACTAATCACAAAATTAGTGGCCACCTAAGCAAGGGACACTTGGCACCACTTCCTTGAAGAAGGTGTGTGACCACTCCTATATATTGATATAGTGTGTGGCTAGCCATATGAAGCATAAGGTGAGCAATTTTTGTGTAATATTCTCCCAATAATTTATGTAGTGTGAATCTAAATTGTTAGTCTCTAATTACTCTCTCCTTCTCCCTCCTCCTTCCACCATAATATTCTGAGCTTTTCTCCCCTCATTCTTTGTAGATATTCTAGCCTTTCTATAGAGAATAGATTATTTATTTGGTGTGTGGACATTTGTATTAGAGATAATCTAGTTTGGTTGCTTTTTACTCTTGACTGGAGCTATTTCTTGTAGCCAATTTTTACCTCTGGTTGGAGTAGCTCTAGAGATCTGATCGGCCTAGAATTTGGACTGTAGAATTTTCAAAGGATTAAATAATTCCAGTTTAAATTTCAACCCAAACATAGAAATCTATCTAAAGGAAAAATGGTGGTAATCCTACTGTGCCAGTGAAGGGCCCATTTAACAGTAGGGAAGAGTTTGACTCTTACTCTTTGAATTTTCTGCTTTCACCCAGGTATTTTTCCTTTCTAAATTTGAATCCTATACATGTATAGATCCTTATGGGGTTGTGTGAGCTAGTTTATTCATTTGTTATTTGAAAATATTTGGATCCTAGTGCCACATAAACCTTCAAGATCTACTATCTAACTTATCTCCCACTGTATGTTTCATGTACGTGGGAGATCCCCAAACCTTGAGATGTTGGTAAGAGTGTGCTTTGTCAAACCATATCTCATATGGTGTTTTTGGCACTGATTTTGAAGGTACTATTCTTAGTGACTTCGCTGTCATCATAAAGGCATATTCTCAAAAGGATACAAGCACATCGAAGAAGTTCATTATGGAACATACCATGCCTAACAAGGTACGGTGCCTCCTCTAGCTACTCCATAGTGTTGGGATGTGCTAGGTGGAGTCTATTAAGAGAGAATCCCATTCTCTATTAGGTAATCCAAGAATATCTTACTTAAGTATTTTTCCTCTTGATCAAATCGAAGGGCTTTAATACTAAGTTCCCTTTGTTTTTCTACTTTAGTGTTATATTCTTTGAATTTTTCAGAGGCCTTAGACTTGTATTTCATAAGATACATTTATTCAAACTGACTATTATCATCGATGAAGGCAATGAAGTAAGAATAGCCTTTTCTTCTACTAACTCTTAGAGGTCTGCAAACATCTGTATGGATCAAATTCAAAGGATTTATGGAGTGCTCTGTTTGTCCTATGAAAGGAGCCTTGGTATTTTTCCCTTCAAACAAGATTCACAAGTACGAAGGTCCTTAATGCTAGTAACCTTTAGTGTTTTGAGAGCTTCTAACTTGTTCATCCTATTTTTAGAGAGATGACCAAGTCTTGCATGTCATAACATGGCATCGTCTTGGATATCTAAATTGCTTACTTAGTTGAAAGTGCATTAGTGATGGTTAAGAATCCAATATGTACAATCCTTTATTAAGTGTACCATGAGCAATTAAAGAACCAATTCTTTAATGCCTTCAATAATCTATTTGATATACAAGGATCAAATGTTTTGCTATCCAAAATAAGAATTGGAATAATATTCTTAATAATATATGGTAAATTATAACAAAGTTCTAATACAAGTATGGAGTTCTCTAAGTCTAACTTATTGCATGCCTTCAGCTTTGGACACAGCTTTTTGCTCCTTAGCCAAGGCAGTGGATCATATCCACATTACTTTGTTCTATTCTTTATAACAAATTACAAAAAAAAAGGAACCATATGCGATATCATATATCCATGAGGAAGAATTTAACCTAAAATGCACATCAATAAAGTATAGACCATTCTTAAGGATTGCAAGGTATTCTTTGCAATAGTGCTTCCAATGGCTTATTTTGCCTAAGTGGAAACAAGTAACATTGACTATTTCCTTTGTAATCTTTTTGACTCCTCCAAATGCCTTTGATCGTTGTTTTCCCCTCAAGGAAGAACATTTTGACCTTTTACCTCTCTTTCTACTACCCCTTGGGCCCATAGACGTGGAAGAGGAAACAAGTGTCAAAGGTTTACCCTTATCGTGGTATTCTCCTTCTAGATCAACATTTTGATCAATAAAACTTGATGAGGATGTGATGATCAATTCTTCATGGAGATCATTGTCCATCTCTACATCTAAGTTGAAAAGCTTCTCCAAGCTTAATCATCTTTAGACTATATTAGATGACAAATGACTTTTCGTCCACCCTAGCTTGAAATGTCTCCTTTCACAACATTAACTTCTCATACATTGTTTGCTTTACAACTCTTTGTAAATTTTAACCAAGGTACCACTCATGTGTCCTTGAGAATTTTAAAGTTTGTAGATGCTACCATGAGATTAAGGGATATGACAATCCTAAGCTCAATTCATGAACTTTTCATGTGTCTCTAGATCTACGTTAATCCTAAAGGGATTAGGAGTACCATCATATAGATTGAGTACATGGTGATTTCAATCCGTTCTTCAGAAAAAACAATCATCCAAGCCAAGAAAAATCCAAATCCATGCATGAATATGACTCCAATACCACTTGTAGGTTTGTGTGGCACTAGGCTCCAAATATTTCAAAAACGGTTGAATAAACTAGCCTTCACAACACCCCAAGGATCAAAAAATTCATGAAATTAAGATTTTGATATGGAAATTACCTTGGTGATGGCAAAAAAATGAAGAGCAAGAGTTAAACTCGTCTTAACCGTCAAATGGGCTCTTCATCAGCATATCAGGATCACCACCATTTTTCCCTTGGATGGAATTATCCATTTCAGATGAAATTTTACATGGAAAGCATAAACCATTTTAAGATTCTACAGTCCAAATATTAGGCCAATCCGATCTCCAGAGGGACTCCAAGAAAAGGCAAAAATCGGCAGCCAAAAACAGCTCTAGTTAAGAGTAAAAAGCAATCAAACTAGATTGCCTCTAACGCAAACATCCGCACACCAAATAAATGGCCTATTCTCTACATATAGGATGGAAATATGCATAGAATGAGGGTATGAAGGCTAAGAATATTGTGGTGGAAGGAGGAGGGAGAGGGAGAGAGTGATGGAAGACTAACAACTTAGATTCCCACAACACAATATTGTTGGGAGAATATCACTCAAAATGCTCAGCTCATGTTCTACTTGGCCATCCACTCACTATATCTATATATAAGAGTGGTCACACACTTCCTACAATGAGGTAATGCCAAGTGTCCCTTTCTTAGGTGGCCATTAACTTTGTGATTACTGAATTTAATTGAAGTGCAAATTTTATCTAATGAAATGTCTTACAATTAAATTCTAATTCTTATTAAATGAACTCTTCATTTAATAATTCTCCCAAAAATCATCTCTCCAACTTAATTAAATTAAACACTTTAATTTAATTAATAATCGTTTGACTTAACTCTTAAATCAAAATGCTTAACATTTTAAGCTAGCCAAAATTAACTCAACCCTTAAATTAATTTTGACCAATTGATAGTCATGTAACATAAATTAATTAATTTTTAATTAATTTATTTTAATTTAACTCTTAAATAAATTTAACCAATTTAACAATTAAATTGATCAAGCCAAAATAACTTCAATTTTGCCTCTTCTAAAAAACGGTCATGGATTTCCTAACTCTTAGAAAATTCTCCTTCCTTCAATAGAGCATGCCATTGGCTTTTGTGTGTGACCTATTAGGTTCTACCATTCATTGGACATGGGCTCACAACTCCCTGTGACTTTTGGAATATCAAATATTCACTTTAGTTTAAACTCTTTTAAATTAAGCGACTCAATTCAATTAATCCCATTAATTGAAGAGTACCCAATCTCCATGGTAGATGTCCAACCTCAAGCCCATGGAGCCCAACTAATTATCCAAAATGAATGCTCTTGAAGAACCATTCTAACATTATGTGTACCATGTAAATACGGTCCTTCCATCTCCTATCTCCCGAAAGAGGCCTAGGGCAAGATATTTGTCGACTCCCTAATAGCCTCGATACTATGTTTCTATTCTTAATGTTCAATTTCTTTATATCACCTCATCTTTAAAAAACTCGTTTTCCAAATTGTCACACTGCTTTGTGCAAGGATTTCTTAGAATTAATCATTATAGAACACATCGAAGATGCACTCGCCCTTCACAAAGACGAGCAGTCAAATTCTATCTTGGATCTCACAAACCTCCATGCTAAGTAGCTCAATCCCAATCTCAACTTAAAAAATCCATTAGATGGTCAAGAAAGAGTCAAAACAAGAGGACCGGACACAAGGTTACCTTGGACCCTCAGGTCAGAGGACTAATAATATGCACTAGCATAAATAGAAGAACTAACCACTACCAACTTGCCACTATGGCTATCTAGTGGATTCTCCAGTAAGTCTTCAGTACCTTATTCTTTAACAAATAATTTCTAACATAAGCCCGTATCTTATATAGTAACTCATGGAACGGTGCAATCTCCAACTCTTGGATCTATGCATTGTTAGTGCAAGTCTATCTGGATCTTAGATGTCTTGTCTCATAAGATTCTATGGCTTGAAAGATTTAAGATCACGACTGTGTAAAACTTATTCCATGATCACCACTTTGTGCGTGACTAAGTCTCGTTGTCTTGTATGACTTAGGGGCTTCATCCAAATGCAAGTGAAGTAAATAAAAAGCATATTATGAAGGTGGGCATATAATGAATATCATTCAATCATGATTATCTTACAACAAAATAGTTTACAACATGAATTTAATTAGCTTGTAAGGTACTATTCCAAAAGATTAAGGTAAGACACCGATGAAGTGTGGATTCTATGAAACACTGGGCCATGACAAAATGGAATATTGAAAGAAGGACGACAAATGCCTATGTTGTAGGAGTGATTAGCATTTCATGAAAAATTTCCCTAAAATGAGAGGTTGCCCTCCTGTTAGAAAAGAAAAACAAGCACTAGGAATTAGTGGGAAATAGAATATCCAGGATCATGCATATGCTCTTGTTGGTGAAGACGCTCCTAATCCTAGCAAAGTGGTGGAAGGTACAATTTCTATCTTTGATATTTCTGATAAAGTATTATATGACCCTGGTACCTTGCATTCCTTTATATCTATTACATTATCTAACAAATTGAATCTACCTCCCGAGACTATGACTTATCAAGTAGAGGTTAGAATGCCTTTAGGTGAAGGGTTAGTGACAAACATTATCTATTGAGATTGCCTAATTATGATTGGAGATCGAGTGTATACTACCAATCTTATACAGATGCCTATATAAGGTTATGATGTGATACTCAGGATGGATTAGCTATACCATCACCAAGTACATATGAATTGTTTCACCAAATACATCACCCTTGGTGGGAAAATGTTAATATCAACACGTCACTCAACTAATAATGCATCCTCAATATCGATCATCTCCGTCATAGAGGCCAGACAAATTTTGAGAGAAGGTGGGCAAGAATTTTTGGTGTACCTCATTAATAAGCTGCGGGATACTATGAAACCTGAAAATGTAGAGGTGGTAACTGAATATCCAGAAGTGTTCTCAGAAGAATTAAATTCATTGCCTCCTAATAGAAAAATTAAATTTGTCATTCACATTGTATGAGGAGTTACACCATTTTCAAAGATTCCTTACCAAATGACCCTAGTCGAGCATAAAGAACTAAAGAATCTACTTCAAGAGCTATTGGTAAAGGGATTCATTAAACCAAACACATCCCCATTAGGAGCCCTAGTCGAGCTTAAAGAACTAAAGGATGTGCATCGATTATAGAGAATTGAATAAGGTCACCATTAAGAATAAGTATATTTTACCCTATGTAGAAGAATTATTTGATCTACTGCAAGGGTCGAGAATTTTCTTGAAGTTAGATTTGAGATAGAGGTACTATCAATTAAAGATCAAGGAAGAGGATATTTCTAAGACCACTTTCAATTCTCGATACGATCATTTTGAATTTGTGGTGATGCCTTTTGGACTGACCAACACACTGGCAATGTTCATAAACTTGATGCACTATCTTTTCAGACCGTACTTAGACCAATTTGTAGTCATCTTTATGGACAACAGTATGGTGTTCTCTAAATTCAAAGAAGAGTATGCAAGATATTTGCAGAAATGCCTTAAGACTTTGAAGAAACATTAGCTATATGCTAAATTTAGCAAGTGCAAATTTTGGATGGAGAAAATAATCTTTTTGGGGCATGTCCTCACCCAAAATGGGATTGAAGTTGATCTCTCTGAGGTGGAAGTAATTTTCAACTAGAAATACCTTGGAAATGTCCAAGAAGTTAGAAGTTTCGTATGGTTAATCAACTATTATCAAAGATTTTTTCAAGATTTCTCTAAGATAACCGGTTCATTAACCAAGTTGACATGAAAAAATCATCCTTTTAATTAAAATGATGATTGCAAAAGAAGCTTTCAAGAGTTAAAACAACTGCTAACTATGGCGCTGATCCTAACTCTTTTGGACAACTTATAGGGCTTTGTGGTGTATATAGATGCTTCTAATAAGGGGTTGGGATGTGTATTGATGCAAAAAGGGGCATGTTATTACCTATGCCTCTAGGAAATTAAAATCGTACAAAGAAAACTACCTAATGCATGACCTGGAGCTAGCTGCAGTCATTTTTGAGTTGTCAATCTATAGTGCTACATTTGAGGTGTATACTAATCATAAGATCCTTAAGTATTTATAGTCACAAAATGAGCTAAACAAGAAGTAGTGCCGATAGATAGAGTTTCTAGGAGACTATGATTTCTCCATCACATACCACTTTGGCAAGGCTAATGTAGTAGTTAATGCATTAAGCCAAAAAATTGGGTTAGCTTGTCTACAAGCAACAGGAATATCTGAAGGCTAAAAGTTGGGTTCTATGCTAAAATTAAAATAACATGCTTAGGTTGCTAGAATAAAGATACAGCTAAACCTGTATGACAAAATTCAACAAGCTTAGGTTAGAGATGAATGGATATTGAAATAAAAGGAGAATGTTAAAAGTACTGGAGGATCTAAGTTCAATGTTGATGATTAAGGCACCATTCTATTCATAAAAGGATATGTGCACCGAAAGAAGTCATGGAAAAACAAATGAATATGGTATATAAGATGAGTATGCAATATATCATAGAGGAACTAAAATGTATCAAGATGTAAAGAAATAATTATGGTGGAATAGGATGAAAAGAGATATAGTATATTATGTGCAAAAGTGTTTGACTTATCAACTGGTGAAAGCAGAATACCAACAAATGTCAGGGTTGCTGCAGCTACTCCCAATTCCTGATTAGAAATAGGAATAGGTCACCATAGATTTTGTGACTAGTCTGCTAATGGCCCAAGAAAGATATAACAATGTTTGGGCCATAATAGACTGCTTGACTAAGTCAAAGCGTTCTTTGTCAGTTAGAACACACTACCTAATCAAAAAACTAGCAAAGCTGTATGTCAAGAAAATTATTCAACTACATAGATTCCCAACTAGTATTGTATCAGATCGAGATCTAAAATTTACGTTGACACTTTGGAAGACTCTACAAGAGCATTTGGGAATGAAACTAAAGTTTAGTTCTATTACCAATCCACAAATAGATGGAAAATCAAAATAAGTTATATGAATTTTAGAAAATATGCTAAAGGACTATGTGCTAGATTTTGGAAGAAGTTGGATGCAAAACCTCCCGTTGATTGAATTTATCTATAATTATAACTATCTGTCAATAATTTAGATGGCACCGTACGAGGCCCTATACAGTAGGAAATGTCAATTTCCAATACATTAGGATTTGGAGAAGTACAAGGACAACATTGATTAGTCTCCAAGTACTATAAGACTTGAGTTGATACAAGAGACAATTGAAAATGTACAAGTAATCAAGCAAAAAATGAGAGTAGCATAGGATAGGTAGAAGAGTTATGCAGATACTCAGAGGAAGGATCTAGAGTTTGAAGTCTTATTGCTTAAAGTTTTCCCACAAAAATGAGTAAAAAGAATTAGCAAGGGTGGAAAACTTAGCCCAAAGTATGTTGCGCCCTGTGAGCTATATGAGAGGATAGGACCAATTGCGTATTATCTTATGTTGCCCTAAGATCTAAAAGGAATACATAATATCTTCAATATGTCGCGACTTCAGAAGTTCTATCCTGACCCTTCTCACATCATATCACCCAAATACATGTAATTGAAATGTGATCTAACATATGAAAAGAAGCCTGTACATATCTTAGATTGGTAGATCCAAGAGCTCAGAAATCAAAATATTTCCTAGGTGAAGGTGTAGTGGTGCAACTATAACATCGAGGAAGCAACATGAAAAAGTGAAGATCTCATGCGCCAACAATATCCTGAACTCTTCCAAGTTTTAGGTAAGAATCTGGGGACAAGATTTTTTTAATGGTAAGAATTTGTAACATCCCTAGGATTTTCCTAACTTGTATTAATTTATTACCACTATTTTTATTTTATGAAACTTTACTTAATAATTATTTTTAGAAGTTTTGTGGTCAATTTATAATTTTACAAACTTGATTTCATTTTAATTGAAAATTTTAGGCCTAATTTGTAATTTTTGAGGACGTAATTACACACAATTAAGAAAGCGTGGGGTTTACATGGAAGGCCCTAATTCAACTAGGGGTCAACTAGAATTCTAAATGAATAACTGGACTCAATTGAAGCCAATCAAAAATCTTTGGGGCCAATCTGGAATTTCAAGAAAACTCAATTTTATAAAGTTTGAAAAATTACAATTGAGCCTTTCTCCCATTTTTCTCTCTTCTCTCCTTCAACCGCAACCTCACTTTCTCTACCAACGAATGCCTATCATCAACTACCCTTTCATCGAACTAAGCCAATCAAAATATTCCCCACACCTCTAGCTACATTTGTATACCACATGCATGACTGAACATCCCTCTAACGAGCAACCAAGAGCAAGAGATCGAAAGCAAGCTTCATGGTGGGCAAGTGGGTTTCTCATTTTTTAGTGACCAACTTTGACTCCAAGGAGTGCTCTGGGCAGCACTTGATAGGGAGAACACCATAGAGTTATTGCATGGGGGTGAAACACAGCGACAATAGCAGAAAAATGTAAGGAATATGTGATGACGATAATATAGAACTTATGCTTTGGGGTAATTTTTGTGGGACCTTCAGGCAACCATTGTTGAAACTAATGGTACCATTGAAAAGCTTGTGATAAGGCGAAGCTCTTCGAGGTGTCAGATAACTTTTTGATGATGACGAAAAGGCAATTTCACCTCCTTAACAAAATGATCACACCCGTGTTACAGGTTTGTAGTTTTGAAACTTTGATGGCAAACTTAGGAATTTAAACTTAGTTGTACCTTTAATACATATATATTCCATATGTTGTACTTTCCTATTTAGTTTGTACCTATGCTAAGAATATGAATTTGGGATGGATTGATATGTCTATATGTATGTGTTGATCTCTATGCAAGGAATATTAGATAGTAGACTCAGACTCATCATGCAAAATGCTAAAATTTGGATTTTAATGGTATTAATCCTAAGGATTATATAATGAGATTAATAAGAAATTAGACCTTAATTTTTGTAATAGGACCTAATGATATTGTTGGAGTTAATTATGAATAATTAAGCAATTATTGTGATTCTAGGTTAATATTGTGATAAGATTGTGTAATTGAAGACTAGCCTATATTTTGATAAGAAAAATCAACATGAAACCAAGATTATTTTGGCGATATGGTTCTTGTCAACCATTATTGGAATGATAGTTCTAATAAGCTATGGACTATCATGTTAATTGATTGATTGGTGAATTTAGGTCATATTATAAACATAATAGTATTGTATTAGGAGTCAAACATGGATTTTGACTATAATTATACTCTTTTGGCAAGGTGACAAAGAAGTAGGTTCCGAGGACTAATGAATTGTTGTTTTGGGTATATTTCCTAAGATAACAGAGGTGAGGGTTTGCCATTTTGGCTTTGCTCAATCTATCAGATCTTATGGCATAACCTTTGTGAGGGTTAACTTGCTTGATTGTACCTGCACATAAATGCTTGAATTGTACTTGCTCATTTATTTGAGATTTGTAGTTGATTGTGCACTTGTTTGTAATTGATGGCTTGATTTGTATACCCCTATAAAGGCTAGTACTTATTTCACTCTATTGAGTCGTTCTTGTTTATTCTGATGCCCTAAACTTCTGCCTATCTTGATTGGTACTTGTTACTGTTCTGTTGTTATATACCTTGTTAGCACACTTGATTATTTGTATTCTATTATCTGGCAAGTTGCCTTGATTGTACTTGCTTGTTGTTCATATATTACCTTATCGACAGATTTGATTGCTTTATTAGTACATGTTGTACATTGTTGCACTGTTGTACTTGTGTGGAGATAGTACTTAGGCCAACTGTCAATCCTAAGTGAAATGTTGAGATACATGGGACACATCTTGCAGTCCTCTTGGGTGTTCATGACATGCTAAGGATTTCCCTTTGGGCATCAACAGTATGTTAAGGATTATCCCTAGGTATCGATAGTATGCTAGGAATTTCACCTTGAGCATCATAGTGCGCTATGCAATGCGTATGGGCTTATCAATTGTATGTCGAGTTATCACGCTTGGAAATACTTGTTTGACTAGTATAAGGTGAATTGATATGCATGTCTTACTTATTTTATTGGAATGCATATACTATAAGGGATTGCTCATTATACTCATTTCTTACTTGTTTGTAATAAGCTCTTTGAGCAATAAGGAAAGAGAATTTTCTATTTGCTATTCTTGTTTTTGCTTGAATCGAAACTACACTTATATTACTTGATGAGTTTGAATCTATTAAGATGCTCTCTTTCTTTGACAAATTTCTATTACTACTAATATGTTTCCCTCACTAAGTCCATTGGACTTACCCCTGTTTTCCTTAATTTTGCAAACAGGATTGAATAGGAATGAAAGTTCTAATATGGTATGAAGAGATGTTTCTTTGTAATAGACTAGGTGTGCTTACGTATATATAGGCTATTAGAATGTTACAAGCGAACTTAGAGATGTTGTAATATATCAAGATTGATAATGCTTCCTCGAGATTGTAAATATATTTTGTTGAACGTTTAAGAATGGACCCCTGACATGAATACTAATGTTTGTAGTAATAGTTGATATGGAAATTTTTGCTGCTTATGATGTTATGTCATTGAAAGAGATTTTATGGTCTGTTGCTGGTATGTCAGGTTCAAACGTAAGATTAAATTGTTTTGATATCTCAGTTTGGGGTTACCTTGAGTGGGGTGTTGCGAAACTTGATATTATCTTCTTATGGGTATGTGTCCACATGTCCTGGGTTTAGTGGAATGTAATAATAAGTCGCAATGAATGGTTTTTGGGTTGTTATGTAGCTATCTAAACTAATTATTTTAGAGGTGCATATTTTTTTTGAATTATTGTGAATGAGACTGGAATAGCACCTCGACCCGAAGCAGGCCCTTCCTAGATGAGGCACTACAATATGGTATTAGAGCCTAAGTTTATGAGGATTGATGTTAATATGGAAATGATATTTATAATTGAAAATAATAAGTTCACTAGAAATTAAACTTAGATTGGGAATCATCTAGGATGTAAACACTTGTGTTAAGGAAAACATGAGCCATGCTAGGATATGATCCTTAGAGTGTGAAATACTCAATTAGTAGAGATTAAGCTTGACTTTGGAATTGTTTGGGATAAGTATACCTAAGTTAAAGAAAATATATGCAGTACATCAAGATATGATTCTTGGAATTGAATGTAAATTGAATAGGATATGAACCTTTGGGATAATGTTCAATATTAAGAAAGTGAAAAGGAATGATCGAGATGGCTAATCAGTGTATAACCTCTTACTTCTGGTATGCCAGGCATCTAAACATATAGTCATTAGTGAGGATGATACTATTTGGAATTGTATTATTATGTGAGCAATATCTATTACAATTGAATTTGATGAGTAGATAACTATTTTGATAAAAATTATATTTAATGTGTAAAGAGTTACTTTGGAGTCAATATGGGGCAAGCAACAATTGTGGAAGTTGTATGTAATGAGTAAAGGATCATTCTAGGAATATTTGTATTTAGGTTAGTAAATGAGCACTCTAGGATAAACAAATCCCTACCATATATTTAAAGATGAGAATTAGATTGCATAAATATAAAGGAAAAGGATTATTACAGGTAAGGGTGCATTTGAGAAATGAATGATTATTAAGGATGAGTGATGTTTAACTATGGGTACAATTGCAATCTAAATGGAATGTTTATATTAACAAGGGGTGACATGATGGAAAGATGAATTTAATAGATAAAATGACATACAAGAAGAATGGTTCTTGACACGTATATATGCTTTTGACTCAA
>JACGDI010004167.1:602590-637569 GCA_014898725.1 Jacaranda copaia
GTAAAGAGAGTCTGCAAATTGCAAGGTGATTGATCAGCATAAGGATAACTGAATAAAGATAAGTGGAACATAGGGGTACAAACTAAGCAATAAGGTGCAACTTGAGGTTCACAATAACTTGATGAATAAAGGAATTAAGTATCTACTTACTTTAGGAGGGATCTTGTATAATTGATAAGGACTAGTAGAATAATAGTAAGAGCTCCATGGAACTCATCAATTTTGGGAATTAGGATGCATTTTTCCTCATAAGCTATTTAACCTAATACAAGTACTAAGGTTGTTTATGATCGAAACTAAATAAGCATTACAATAAAAGAGAAATTCGGGAAGGAGATGGGTTCAAAACTATCTTTTACTTATAAAATAGATATTGTGAATTGAGAATATGCTATAAGGCTGACTCAAGCTTTTACAGAAATTGCAAATATGATACATAGAGAACTATATGAACACTTGGGATTAATTTATAGTGATCTTGTTAGGAATTTTTAAATTACTTGGAATCAATGAATGAAACATGCTACATTTGTTTTTGGTATCACAAATATTTAAGGGGTTAATTCCATCAGAATTAAGGCTATAGGCAATTGAATATGGCCAAAAAATGTATCAAAGGTTCAAATACTTTTGGGTTCTTCCAATTAGTACCTTTCAGGACTTCTCCAAAATAGTAGATCTGAAGGTAAGTAGAAAAGAGATAAAGTTTGAAGACCTGCATGGAGGAAAAATGATATGAGGAATGTGGGTGAGGAAGGAGAACAAAGAAAAGGAAATGAGAAAAGAACAATACGTGAAAGAATCTTTGCTAGGTTATCTATAAGTTTAGCAACCATCGTATAGACACCATATGCCGAAGCAGAAAAAAAAGAAACAGAGGAACATCTTACGCTGATACTAATTGGGAATTAATTAAGTTCTAATATGCCTTGAGTTTAGAATTTTTTTTGTATATATCTTGAATCTTGCACAATAAGAACTAACAGCTATTGGCTACCAATTAATGAACATCTCATTAATTATTATAGATGCAACACCCCGAATTGTAAAATGTGAATATGAGAAGAAAAATTAAAATTTAAGTTATAAATTTATAATTAAGATTTAAAAGAATTAGACTAACTAAAATATTTAGGGAAAATAAAATAATAAGAACATGGGTTAGGCCATGATTGAAGAAAATTTAAAACAAATGGGGGCTCTAGTAGGAATTAAGAAACCAAGAGTACTAGAAAATTAACTAAACTAAGACAAATTACCAAGATTTCAGGATTTAGGAGAGCCAATGTGTAACAAATAGAAATCGAAGGGCCCAATTGAAACTCAAGGGTTAAAACATAAGGCAGTTAATAACTAGAGGTCTCTCTTGAAAGTAGTGAAAGCTCTGGGGTCAGATTGCAATTAGGCAAAAGTTGGTTTATATTTATACGTAAAGGACCAAACTTTGTCAAATTCTCAAAACGTAACCTAAACCATCCTAAGCTTGATTTACTATAATTCCACCTCGAAATTGAATTCTAATATGAGAAACACCTTCCTTACCTCACAGTGATCACTCCTATGCCAAAATCTTCCAAAAAAACCAAAGAAAATAGGGTAAATTGGTGGCCAACAATAAAGGTAGATGGTGGTGAGGGGTTGCTTGGTTTTGTTGGCTAAAACTGGGAATTGGTAGGTGGGTTATGTTGGGCTTGACATGAGGAACATAGTGGTAAGTTCACATTGGAGTTTGGTGGCTAGAGAAAGAAGAAATAATGATGAGATGATGCAACAATGTGAGATGGCGCAAAGGATGCTCTTGGTGTAATTTGCTAGAGAGAAGGCTAAGAAGAGGGAAATTGATAGAGAGGTTTGGCTGGGTTTGACGAGACGCGTCGTTTGGTTGAGTTAATTTAAATTTTGACAGCAAAAAGCAGCGCTCTGGTGACCTGTACATAGAAGTATGGAAACTTCGTTTTGAATGTAACTGGACAAAAATTAGACATTGAATTTGAAAACTCAATCTAATTGGGTAAATTTCAATTTAATTAACTGATTTACTTTTATTTGATTGGATTAGGACCTAAATCAATTGGGATAGGATAATACTTGAATTTAGACGAGATAATCTTATTAGCAGGACCACAATTTTAAGTTAATTGTTGACTTTGGAATGACACGGACTACTTAACACCATTAGACTAAATTGGCACAACCAAAAGGGTTAAGAATTATAAACTTACAATAATAATTAACGATAAAAACCTAATTGACTAAATAAATGGATTGACTTGGCTAACCTCCAAAGGGTATAGAAACTCTGTTCATATTCTACCAAGTAAAAGTTGAGTCGTTAGTTGACCAATTGCCTTTAAAATACAAACTAAAGAAGTATTCTTAAAATCCTGTACACATTAGTAATTAATATAGAAAGATATGATACTATTGTGTCAATTTTTTGATATTATGTCTAATGAAATTAGGTAAAGAAGACACTGGCACTACTGGTACATAGGAGGTTATTATCACATGAGAATTATCAGGTGAGTTTATATTAATTTCCTTTGATGGGAAAAGAACATGCCTAATCATAATATATCCTTGTTGTTTAGTACTTGATCCTGTTTATGTTGAGATTCAATAATTGTTGAGTGCTCACTTCATGCTACTTTTTAGTTCATGTATTAACTCTAATAGTTTGTCTACACTGTTCTTATTACTTGAAATTTCTAATTTGTTATTGTCCAAATTCTCAATCTCGCCTTATTTATATATATAAGTAAATATGTCATTATTGCTTGACGTTTTCTTTGTTAAAGATTGTAAATTATATATGCTATATTGATCTTCGATTCTTGTATTACTCTTGATAGTTTACTTGGACTTGTCCTCTTCTTGGCTCATGGTTCTTAAGCTATTCTTATATGAATTTCTTACCCATTTAGAGTTGTTGAATCCCTAAATTGAAAATCATATCTACACAAGTTTTGATAAAATAAACAGTTTGTGAAAGTTCACCACACATCACCCTTTACACCAATTATAGCTCCTATTTGAATACAATTTATGTTATTTTATTTAAAATTTGGCAATTGTACATGAAAACTGAAAAGTGGATTTCAAAATATATTTTTCTATCATTGCCATGTCTATTTTGGAATAAGCTTGTTGCTCATTTAGTGATTATTTGTTTATCATGGTGAATTGATGTGTTCATTGAAATGCTATTGAATGTGTCAAGTGATAATAGTGAGTGTACTTAGTAACCTAGATGGTGGGCCCTAGGATTAGCTACGAAAGACAGTTGAGCAAAATGGACCAACAACGACTGTTCTTTTGGCTGGTACCCATACAAGCTACATATATAACCTATCTCATAGTCAGTTGGAGGTAGCTATCTATAAGCAGAATTATGCTTGCAACTAGCCACGCCTAGTGATTGTTTTAGTGTCCAAGTCGATATCACTCAAAACTTGGAGAAATAAGAATTTTTCATGTTTTCAAAAGTGGAGTGATAAGGTATGAGAACCACCAACAGCTCAGTAGTGAAAGCGTTTGCTAAATTATATTTGGTTAATTTTTTAGCTAAAAGTATTTCTAGTGCTAGAAATAAATCTTACATCCTTGTGAACATTTTGATTATCACGTATAGTTTTAATGTTTGATGGTTATTATGCAGTGTGCTGGAATCACCTCTTTATTATTAACACACTAAGTCATTTGGACTTAGTGTTCTATATTGTTTCATTTTATTCTTTTTCTAGCTAAGGATATGTAAAAGCTATATAGAAGTAGTCCCAACAGCATATAGTGTACATAATTTACCTGATGTAAATAGTTAGCATTAGAAACATCTGAGACTTTCTTGAATTATAATATGCTTTGAAAGAATTCATTTTGAATGTAATAGTTTTGTATAGGTGTGAAATATTAATAACCAATGCTTATGAAAAACCTTTTACCTTTAGTGTGTTTAGATTTCTTTGAATGAATTGTGATACATAACTAAGAGTGGTGGCACTCTAATTGGAGGCACCCATCTTTTTTTTGGGGGGTGCTACAATAGATAAGTGCGGCCTACACATCTAAGAAGCTTTGCAACTTATTAAATAGCATCACAAAAACTAACATCAGGGTATTTACTCAGTCAGGAATTCAAAAAATGATACTTCAAAATAAAGACGTCCAATAAGTGTTAAGGAAGGGACACGAGACACATAGGTCTATTCAATAGTGAAAGGAAAGAGTATGGAATAAATGGTTACAATTTAGCAGCAGTTCATGCAATCGTGTCAGCAATAAGGTCAACTGAATAACCCTGAGAGAAGCAAAGAGCCTCCAAAGTTTGAAACTCTAGTACATCTATTTAAGTTCCACCCCCAATGTTTATTGGTGAATCAGATCATCATAAGGCAAAAGCTTGGATTAAGGAGATAGAAGATATTTTCCAAATGCTAAGTTACCCAGATGACCTCAAATTTGTATTAGCTATTTATCTGCTGGAAAGAGCTACTAGTCAATGGTGCACCTTGGTAAGTCAATGATGGGAACACAAGAAAATACCTTGTACATGGGAAAACTTCATATTAGAACTTATAGATAGATTCATACCATGAGAAGTAAAAGATACTCAGAGATAAGAATTTGAGGGTATTACCTAAGGGGATATGATAGTATAGTAGAATGAAGCTAGATTTAGTAGATTGATTTGTTATGTGCCTCAAGCACTGAGAGAAGAAAGGTATAGGACTAAGAGGTTAGTTAAAAGATTAAAATTTGAAATATAACAGACCCTTACGCACATCTTATGAATAGTCTAACTTCAAAAAAACCTTAGAGAGAGCCTTGTGGATGGAGCAAGAATCCCTTGAGGTAAATGCAAATGAGAGGAGTTTGACTATTGGAAAAGGTTAAGGAAGTGTGTAGCATGTAGGAATGATCAACATCTCATCTAGGATTGCACTAAAAGCAAGCAATCAACCTCACGTGCTCAAAAGGATAAAGTGAAACAAGTCATTAAGGGCATTACATAAGTTTCTAGAACAATAGAAGAGAGACTGACCCCACATATTCTTGGCTTTACTTCTCAGATGGAATATAAGGAGAAACAAAGGAATTGTTCATGATTATATCTAGTATGCATAGTATTTTATTTTATTTTTTTTGTGAATATATAGGTTAGCTTTATAGACATGTACATATGTTAAGTTTGAACTTGGTAACTCCCTAATGTAAATATCATGTAAATATGAGCTCATTATGTTAATGATTATTTGTTATCATAGTGGTCTTGTGATCTCTTAACTAGTAGCATGTATTCTGGTAAGGTGAAATGGAAAACCTTTTTAAGTATGGAATTGAAATGTAACAATGTGCATAAGGATCACCCAATAGAAAATAAGCATAAAGCGCTCAGTGATTTTATAGGATTACCAAAGAGGTTTGAAACTCATTTTCAAATAGTTTGATTTACTTTTTATAAGTTCAATCGTGTAGATTAAAAGAACTTTAAGTGATGATGGATAGCAGAACCATGGATTGTGGAATTACTAGTTAAACATAGAAAAAAAGAGGGGCACCACAAGCCTTAATAAGAATGGATATGTTGGGAAAACCTAGATTGTAGGGATTTTTAAAAATCTTGGTGAAATAAATGTCATTAGGGATTGGATGAAGTATATTGTGACAATGGAATAAATTTAGCATGTGATCGAGGTGACATGGGAACAAGAGCAAAATATGTGCCAATATTAATCGAAGTTCTTCCAGGCAAAGATGAGAATATGGGGACTAAATTCTTTTAAGGGGAGGATTTTAACACCCCAAATTTTTTTATTAGAGAAAATAAAGTTTAAAAATTAAAATTTTAATTTGATTAAAAAACTTAAATGTCAAAATGTAAATAGGAAAGATTTAATTGTAAGAAATTTGAAAGTTTTGGGGGTCAATTCATAAATAAGTTCGGTGAAGTGCATTAATGTAAAGCACTAATTAGCTGAGAGGTTTAATTTGAAACTAAGTAAGAATTTTAGGGCTATTTTTAAATTTCTAGAAATTTAGAATTTTAAGGCCATTCTAAAATTTCTAGAAATTCATCAACAAATTGCAATTTCTCTCCCTATTTTCCTTAAATTTTTGCATCCAGCCCCTTATCTCTCTTTTGGGCGATTTCACTCTAGTGTCAATGAACTTTGCAACCAACCCCACCATTACCTTCTTCTCACCTTGAGGAATACATTAATGCTAAGAACCACTACAGACAAACAATTGAATGGCCAAAATTTGAATTAGAAATCTCAGCTCAATGGCCAGCTAGCAGTCATAGCACTTCCAACAGTTAAAATTCATGGCCAATGATGGATTGTGATAGCCTTAGCTATAGGAGTGTATTGATACCTTCAATTACAAAAATAGACCATCGATGGAGGAGAATTGAACAAGGTAGCGCTTGATGGCGTTGAGGAGGTCAACTTTATTTTTCGGCCAATTAGGCAACGATTCAGCAACAGAGTTGGAATTTTATTTAAGGGGTTTAACATGACTCAGCCAGACATGTTGAGAGGTGGTGACGATGTTCAATTTTGGTGGTGGCAACTCCAACAATCCAGAAACAGAATCTTCTTCTCATCATAGTGATCATATGCGTGGCATTTTTTTGTGGTGATTGGGTCCCAAAATTAAGCTCTTTGGTAAAATTCATTTGGAATCGGGTTTGCTACCAAATGATTTCCATTGTTCTTGTTGCTTTAAGACTTTTTGCATTTTGATATGATTTGGGAATAATATAAATTGAAACTGAGACAATGGATGCATGGTTGTATATAATGGTAGGTGGACCTAGATTGTAAGAATAATGCATAACCAATGATTCATTAAGTTAAATTAGGTGATTAAAACCCAAATTTTGTTTTTAATGTTACATGGGGTTGAGTTATTAAAGATTATATTTATCATTAACCAGATTAATTGATGTAATTATATGTCCGACCTTTGTGTAACTTTGCATGATCCAAATATTAATAGGAATCAGAGTTGATTATTGCATTTTGACTAAATTGTTGGTTTAAAACTTAAATTGTTAAAATAGGAAATATTGTCATAAGAAAATAATTATCGACCTGAACAAATAAGTCCCTCATAAATATTATAGAATTATTAGCACAATTACCATGTTATCCTTACGATATTTCCAGAATCGAGCTCCTAAAATATTGTACTAATTGGAAAACAACCAATATTAAGAAATAATGGTTTAATTATTGTTTAAAGAAAATGACACAAGCACTTTGACATTAAGTACATTCATTTGAAATAGGTGATGAGGAACTAGGGTTGCAAGATAGTAAGACTAGGATGGCATTTTCTATAGGAATTGAGGTGAGGGTAAAGCTTACCTTTCATCTAGGAAGTGAATGATCTTTGATGTTTGAATTCCATGTGTCTATTTGTTGAATTTGATTGTATTCATTCTAGTGCCCAGAACTTCGATTATGTTTTCTATTTTCCTATCCCATATACCCTATAACCTTGCTAGCTTTCCCTATATGTGTTAATATTTTGGTCTTGTTGATCAATTTCATTTCATACTCTTGGTTAATCATTATGCATGATGTATATATAAACTTTTCGGCTAATATTTTACAAATTATATCGTTCTATTTAGTATGAGATACATGCTTTTTATTAATATTTTGAAATATGTTTTACTTATTGGCATTATGTTTGAGTCACCTTAAGGATACTTTTGGGACGTTACTGCCAACAGGGATGCCACGAGGTAGGTTGGGCATAGGACAAGGTCCAAAAAGACAACTGGGCAATATGGACCGATGGTAGTTGATCTCCTAGTTAGTACCCACTAAAGATCCTAACTTGCAATTAGTTGGAGGTAACTGTCAGTGAGTAGCAGGATTTAGCATGCAACTGGCCATGCCATATGTCTACTAAGCTGAGTGCTTGGGTAACGGTGTAATAAGAAAAATATGTTATGTTATATTTGTACTTCATGTTACTGGCCATGTTCTATTCTAGGAGCAATAAGGTCTGAGTTGCCAACAATCTACTAAATTTTATATCATGTGTGTTATGTTATATTATTACTTCTTGTTGTGAATTATGGCATGTTCGTTACTTGAATCCCTGCTTCTTAATACCTTGTTTATTCTCAACTTTACTGTTGGCAGTTTTCCCCTTGACTATTTGTTGCAAATTCCCCTCACTAAGTCCTAGGACTTACACCTCATGTTATTGCTTGTTCCTTCCCCAAATAGGATTTGATTAAGGTTTGACGGCTCAAAGCTTGCCCAAGTTGTGGATGTATTCACATTGTAATAGATTAGGTGTTATACATGTGTGTGAGTATATATATATATTTCAGGACTTGACTAGGGTTACACCTAATTGGGATGCTTGGATTTTTGGTTGCAACTTTACCTTTTGATATATACACATTTACACACCTTGGGTCAGTCGTTTGGGTTTACTTTCGTCATTATCTTTTAAGGTTATTCAGTGGATTTTGGTATCTTTTAGTTAACTTAAGAATTATGCTTTTAGTTAAGTAAACTTGACATTATTTTCTTATAGGTATGTGTCCACATGCCTTGGGTTTAATAGAATGTAATAGTAAGTCGCAATGAATGATTTTTGGGTTGTTATGCAGCTCTCTAAATTGAATATTTTGGAGGTTTGCATTTTGTTTGAACTATTGTGAATAAGACTGGAGTAGCACCTCGGTCTGAAGCAGGCACCTCCCAGGTGAGGCTCTACAAAATAAGTCCAACAATTAAAAATATAGAATCGTACTATGGATAATGAAGAAATACAATGTAAAAAGAATAATTGTATAATAACAAAATTTATATATAAAATAAATGAAATATGTATTTAATCTTGTAATAAATTAAATTTACAAGATAGAATTTGTAATATGAGTACTTAATATGATGCTTTTAAAATATTTTTTAAATTATAAACTTATTTAGTGAGATAAAATATGATTATAGATATTTTAATTTTTGAATTATGTTATGAGATAGAAATTTATATTGTAATTTTTGATAAATACAATATGATAGTGTAGTTATAATAGATAAGTTAATTGTATTACAATGATGTATAAAAGTAATGAACAACCAATGAAAAAATTTAAACTAATTTAAAAAACTCAAAATTCTAAGAATTTGAAATTTGGCCAAAATTGCACAAATAGAATTAAAATTATACAATTATAGGTCCCACACTGTTGTGCTATATATAATAGTATAGCATGTACTTGGGGTAAGGCAGCAAAAATAATTCTATAATTATTTTATCATGATATTTATTTTACTTCATATGATTAAAACATTAATTGTAATTAAATTTAGTGTTTAATGAAAAAAATGTGTTATTAATTAAATAAAATAATATAAATAGTTCAATTAAAAATATTATGTTTGAAGATAAGTTGTAACACTCCTACAAATTTTCATGATTGGAATTATATGTATATTACCAATAATTAAAATTTTATAAATTTTATTTATTGATCATTTTAAAATTTTGTGGTCAAATTATAATTTTTAAATACTTGATTTCATTTATTTGAAACTATTGGGGCCGAATTGCAATTTTTAAGGACTTGATTGTGCATTTTTGGGAAGGTTTGGGGCTTACATGAAAGACCCAAAATCAACTAGGATTTTGGCCATATTTTTCCCTAAGTTCATGGACTCAATTGCATGAATTCAATTTCTTGGGCACTAAATTTCAAAAATAAAAAATTTGATTTAAAAAAAAGGGACAGCAGATTCTTCTCCATTTCTTTCTTTTCTTCTCCTTTCTTCTTTCTCCTTTTTTATCCCCTTCACTATGACCAACCACCTCTATTAGCCATCAGTGACACTTTATTTCCACAACCAACACTACAGTTGAGCTCCCCTCACCGTCAGCTCTCCATTAACACCCACATGCACAGTTGACGACCACCAGAGAACTACCACAAGAAGAGGCCAAAAATAAGTTCACGGTGGAGTAGCTGGGTTTTGAGTTTTGCAGCAACAAACATCAATTCTAAAGTGTGGTCTAGGTAGTATTCGGTAAGGGAAAAATAGTGGAAGTATTGTATGGTGGTGAAACACAATGGCAAGGGTGAAAACTGACGGCGGAGCTTGTAAACTATGACGGCTTTGGGGCAATTTTTGAATGGTTTTTAGGCAAACATTGTTGAAATCAAGGGTACTATTGGAAAGCTCTTAGCAAGATGAGTCTTTGGGTGGTAGCATTGAACTTTCTGGTGGCAATAGATGATGGCGGAGAGATAAGTTTGTCGTCTCAGCATGATAATCGCACCTATGCTATCGGTTTGTGGATTTAGAATTTTGGTGGTGAATTTGGATTTTTTCTTAGTTGTACCTTGTTATATATATGCTATGCATGTTTTACATTTCCTTATTTAGCACTGTACCTATCGGAATATAATTATGGGGATGAGATGAGATATTTATATATATGCATGTGTTGTTGAGTCCCATGCAAGGAATAAGGAATTTAGAAATGTGAATTTTGGACCCGAATTTATGGATGATGCTAAATTAGACTTTAATTATGATATTAAGGATTATATTTTTGAGTTTCAATGGTATTTGATTGAGAATTGATTAGGAATTACCATATGTATGGTTACGACTATGTTATGACCATGATTTTATATGTAAGAATGAGATTAACATTGAAATTATGCAGTTTTTGAGATATTAGGATTCAAATGATGAAATATTATATAAATGAGGATTAGTATATTCTAATAAGTGAAACAGATGTGGAAATCGAGATGTACTTGGGTAATGTTAATGTTGTTAGCCATTTGCGAGATGGTAGCTCTGTTTAAGTTTTAGGCTATCTTGTTAATGGGTTAATTAGTAATATTAGATTAATAATAAGCATGATGATGATGTACTAAAGAATCAAACATGGATTTTGACTGTAAAAAATATGCTCTCTTGGTTAGTTGACGAAGAGTTAGGAACTGAGAATTAGTAAACTATTGATTTTGACTGCATTTCCGAGATAACTAAGGTGAGGGCCTCCTATTTTGGGTTATTTATTTGTATAAGCTTACTCATTTCTTGTTGAAAACCTCTATAAGGGTCTACCATTTGGCCTTGTTACAATCTATTTGTTGTAGTAACATAACCCCTGTGAGGGTTAATGTGCTTGACTTTACTTGCTCGTAACTTGATTGATTGTTCTTGTTCATTTAATTGAGATCTATACTTGATTGTGCACTTGATCATACTTGATTGTTTGATTGTATACCCCTATGTGCATTAGTATTTATATTGCTCTATTGAATCATTCTTAATTGTTCTAGCACCCAGAACTCCTTTCTGTCTTGATTATGTTCGATTTTTGGTATTGTTCTATTATCAAATACCATGTCGGCATATTTAATTAGTTGATTCATACATGTTGCACTTGTCGTACTTACTGTATTTGTCATACTTGCATGGAGATAGTACTTAGGCCGAGTGCTAATCCTATGCAGAATGCTAGGATACAAAAGATACGCCTTGCATTCCGCCTGAGTCTCCATGATATGCTAGGGATTTTTTCCTAGGTATCGGCAGTGTGCTAGGAATTTTCCCTTAGGTATCGCAGTGCGCCATACAATCTGTATGGACACACTAATTGTATACTGTGTTGTTACGCTTGGAAGTACTTGTTTGATTGGCATAAGGTGAATATATGCATGTCTTGTTCTGTTGAAATTTTTATACTGTAAGGGATTGCTCGTTGTACTCATTCTTGCTTGTTTGTAAATGCTCTTGGAGCAACAAGGTAGGAAGGCTTCCTATTGTTATTATCATTCCCGCTTGAATCATAATTGCACTTGTACTGCTTGTTGATTTTAAATCTATTAAGATGTTCTCTTTTCTTGACAGATTCTTGTTACTGCTTAACTATATATCCTTTACTAAGTCTACTGGACTTACCTCCATTTTCCTTAAATTTTGCAGACTAGACTGAATAGGTGTGAAACTTTTGAATTGACAGGAAGAGAAGCTCTCTTTTGTAATATTAGATGTGCTAAAGTATTTATGGGCCTTAAAAATGTTACATATGTTGTCATATATCAAAGTTACTATGAGTTCTTTGGGATTGTGCATATATGCTTTGCTGATCTTCAAGAATGAACTTTGATTTGATCACTATCATTTTGTAAATATGATTGAGATGATAATTTCCGCTGCTTATGGTTTGTTGGTATTTAAAAAATTTTCCTTGGGGCTATTGCGAGTATTTTAGATCCTAATTTAGGATTGAATTGTTTTAATATATTAGCTTAGGGTTACCTTGAATGGGGTATCACACAATTTATACTTAAATAAGCTATAGAATATCAAGAATTGCTAACTCTGAGTTTACAAATTATATAGAAATTTATAAAATGATAAAATTTAAAAAATATATATAAAAAATTTAAGAAAATAAAAATAGCACAGAATATTTTGCTAAATACACATTTGAAATTATATAGATATCTATATATTTATACATATTTATACATTTTGATATGATAAATAAGAAAATGATTTTATTTTAATATAAAGCTTTTTTGTAACACCCCAAAATTTTATGATTTATTGAATTTAAATTTCATTATTTCAATTTGGTGAAATTTAACTATTCCTTATATTATTATTTTATTTAAAATTCTTAGGGCTAATTTGTAATTTTCAAAAACTTAATTGAATAAAATTGGAAAACTTAGGGGCTTGCATGGAACCATTATAGTCAACTAGGGTCTATATGTTATTTTAATTAATTAGAGGGCTTAAGTGAATAACTTAACAATGAATATGGATTAAATTGCAAAATTCAAAAATTGAATTTTATAAAAATGGAATGCGTTTCTTCAATCTTCACCTTACCTTCATTCCATTTCCTTCTCACCATCACCAAACCACCTTTCTCTTCACTATTATCGGTGACCATCAGCAGCCTACATTAGCAACTATTTCCTTCACCCAACATCACCAACTACCTCTCCTCACCACCAATAACCCCTGGCCACCACATGCACACATCCAAAATTGGTGGAGAAACCCCAATACTGAAAGCCAGCAATTGAGCCATGGCAAGTAGGTGGTAATCCACTGTAGGGCGGTGTTGAGGGGCATTCTTGGTAGTTTTTCTAGAAGCCCTCAATTCAAGGAGCAAGCTGGTAACCTTGCATGGAAGAATAGTGCGGCGGTAGTAATGAAAATTGAAGTTATAGACACAACAGTGTAAAAGTGGTGATGAGGTTTTTTGGCCACAGTTCAATGTCTCGAAAAGGAAAATTAATGGGACCATTAGACTCAGGTGGATGAAATACAACAGACAGTGGTAGTTCTGGCATTTTCTGGCAATAGCTCTCAAACATAATCTTCTCCTTGTTGCTGTGGTGGTAGTAGTGTGTAGGTTTGTGGTTTTGAAGTCTCAATTGTGTATTTTTGGGTAATGATTGGTATTGAGATTAGGATTTTTATACATTTTCATTCATTTAATTTCTTGTACCTTTGAATAATCAATTTTGAATTGTATTAGATAGTGAAAGTGTTCCATGCGTGGTTGATGTTGGAAATTTGGACCCAAAATTGTTTCAAATGTGATAATTGGGGAAATATTGAGTAAGAAAAAAAAATGCAAAATTTGGAAAACTTGCACTGCAGTTTCTTACTCCTCGTCATCTAACCACGAGAGTGATTTACTTATCAAAACCCATTTTCAACCAAGATAACCTCCAATAATTAAAATCCTACTATTTGTTGCCTAAAATTAGTAACCACTCAATTAACTTAACATAAGGCTTCGTACGGAATTATCGGCAAGAAATACTCTTAAAATATGGTTAATTTACTATCGATTATAGGGTTCTTAATGATACGATCAATAAATATAATCAATTTAATTCCATATCAATATCCTAAGCATTAATAAGAAGTCAATTAGTTCAATAACCTAATTATTGTCATTAAGGTCAAATTTTTCCAAATTTAGGTTTTTTTTCTAACTCAATTAACTCAATATTTCCCCAGTTATCACATTTGAAATAATTTTAGGTCCAAAATTCCAATATCAACCATGCATGAAACACTTTCACTATCTAAAATAATTTGGAATCTATTATTCAAAGGTACAAGAGATTTAAACCAATGAAAATGTATAAAAATCCTAATCTCAATATCGATCTTTACCCAAAAACTCACAATTAAGACCTCAAAACCATGAACCGATTGCACCACCATGACCACCACAGTAAGGAAAAGATTCTTTGCCACCCAAAAATGTCAAAACCACAATTGTCCGCTGTATTTCATCTTCTTGAGTATAATGGTCCCATAGTTTTTAGTTTCAAGGTCTGGATGACCTTCAAGTGTGGCAAAAAAACCTCAACTGTACTAGCTTGCTCCCTGAATTGAGGGTTTCTAGAACTACTGCCTAGAATGCCCCTCCAATGCTGCCCTACTATGGATCACCACCTATCCACTGCGGCTAGTTGTTGGGTTTCAGAACTAAGGGTTCTCTACTAGTTTTGGGTGTGTGCATGTGGTTGATAGGAGTTGCTGGTGGTGAGGAGAGGTAGTTGGTGATGTTGGGTGAAAGAAATAGTCATTGGTATGGGCTGCCAAGGGTTGCCGATGATGGTGAAAGAAAAGTGGTTTGGTGATGGTAAGAATGAAATTGAATGAAGATAAGGTGAAGAATGAAGAAACATGTTCTGCCTTTATAAAATTCAATTTTTGAAGTTTTCAATTTAGTCCTTAGTATTTGTTAAGTTATTCACTTAAGCCCTCTGATTAATTAAAATAACATATAAACCTTAGTTGACTAGAATAGTTTCATGCGAGCCCCTATGTTTTCAAATTTTATTCCATTAAGTTTTTGAAGATTATAAATTAGCCCCAAGAATTTTAAATAAAATAATAACATATAGAGTAGCTAAATTTCACCAAATTGAAAATAATGAAATTTAAATTTAATAAATCATAAAATTTTGGGGTGTTACAAACCTTCCCCTCTTAAGAGAATCTGGACCCCAGATTCTTACCTGAATGTTGAACAGTTCAATGTATTATTGGTGCATGAGATCTTTTCACTCCAATGTTGCTTTTTCCACATTGTGGTTGCGCTATAATACCTTTACCTGGAGATCTTGCAATTTCTAAGTTCTCAGAACTATAAATCTAGGACATATACTGGCTGTTTTTCATATGTTAGATCACCCTTCAATTGCATACACTCATGTGAAATGATATGAGAAGGATCAAGGTAATATTTTCAAAGTTATGACATGTAGAAGATGTCATGTATTCCTGCTAATTCTTGGGGTAACATAAGATGAGAAGCTACTAGACTAATTCTTTCACACATCTTATACAGCCTAACATATCTCGGACCGAGCTTTTCACCCTTATTGATTCTTCTAGTTCCTTTCCTTGAGGATATCTTGAGAAATACTCTATCACCAACTTCAAACTCTAAATCCTTCCTTCGAGTATTTGTATAAGGTTTTTGTCGGTCCTAA
Organism: Jacaranda copaia; assembly: GCA_014898725.1. NCBI lineage: Eukaryota > Viridiplantae > Streptophyta > Magnoliopsida > Lamiales > Bignoniaceae > Jacaranda > Jacaranda copaia. Next base: position 618,123 of record JACGDI010004167.1, read on the forward strand.
GCTACTTTCGTAGTTTACTTAATCACTTATACTTTTTTGATAGTTTCTTGAATTAGCTCAAGTTTTATAGTGTTCAATGGCTTCTCGGTATTGCCTCATATTCTTCTAAATCCTAATGCACTAGGGATTAGCATTTCCTACTGTACAAGGTTTCGTACAATGCCATTTCAATAGCAAACTAATAACTATTGTTATAAGAAAACTTGATCAAATGGAGATGTCAAACCCAACCTTCTCCGAAGTCCAAAACACATACCCAAAGTATATCTTCCAATATTTTGATAACTCTTTTTGATTTTCCATCTGATTATGGATGCGCTATAGAATTGAACCCCAGTCAAGTCCCCAAATGCTTCTACAGACTCTTCCACAGTCATGAAGTAAACTTTGAGTCTTGGTCTAACACAATGCTGGTGCGGATTCCATGCAGTTGGACTACTTCTTTTATGGACAGCTCTGCTAGCTTCTCAACATTATACTATGTTCCAACTAGTAAGAAATGTGCAGACTTGGTCAGTCGATCTACAATCACCCAAATACTGTCATATCCTCCATCAGCCACTGGCAAACCAGTTACAAAATCCATCGTGACCAGTTCCTATTTCTAGTTAGGAATAGGGAGCATTTGTAACAACCCTAACAGTTGTTGATGTTTTGCCTTTACTAATTGACAAATTAGACACTTCCACACATAATCCACAACATCTCTATTAATACCATTCCACAAAAATTATTTCTTTAGATCTTGGTACATCTTCATGCCCCCCCGATATATTATGAATCTCATTTTGTGTGCCTCATTTAGCAATCTCTCTTTCATTTCTTTCTGCACACATATCCTCTTATGGTATAAGAGGACACCTTGGTTATCAAGGTTGAATTTAGACTCTTTAGAATTTCTAGGCATGCCTTTTTGTTTTAACATCTATTTCTCTTCATCTTGAGCTTGTTGAATTACTATTATAGTTCAGGCTGTGCTTTCACTCCTACAACTCAAACCTGTTATTTTAATCTTAGCACAACACCCATGTTTTAGCTTTTGGATGTTTTTGCCATGTGTAAATTAGCTAACCTAGCTTTCTGGCTCAATGCATCTGTTACTACGTTTGCTTTTCCAGGGTGGTACATGATGGAGAAATCATAGTCTCCCAGAAACTCCATTCAACTACATTGCCTCATGTTTAAATCTTTCTATGAATATAAGTACTTGAGGCTTTCATGGTCTGTGTATACTTCAAATGTTGCTCCATACAGAAAATGCCTCCACTTCGACAATACAAAAATGATTGCAACTAACTACAGGTTGTGAGTATGGTAGTTCTCTTAATGGGGTTTTGATTTTCTGGATACATAAGCGATCACATACCCCTTTTGCATCAACATGCATCCCAACCCTTTATTGGCTGCATATGTATATACCATAAAGCCCTCTAGGCCATCCAAAAGAGCTAAGATAGGAGCCATAGTTAGACGGTGTTTTACCTCTTGAAAGCTTCTCTATTGATAAACATATAAAAATGTAGGAATAATTGAATGGATACTTCTTTTCAATCAAATTTCTTTGATCTCATATCATTAATCCATGTAAAAATATTTTTATGAATTATTATAAGCAAAAATATTAAAATAAATGTATGCAATATAATTATAAAATAGTATAATTAAATATATTAAAAAATATAAAAATTAATACCATTTGCTATTTAAGTAGTCATTTATCAAAATTTTGAAAAATTTCAACTATTTCAACTATATATATGTCTCCTATAAAAGAATTTATTTCAAATAGTTGAAAATAAGTTCCTCATTATTATATTGCTAAAAAACAAAACTAATAAATATTAATAATATAAAAATAAGGTTAAGAGTTTGTAGTTGTTGTAAAAAGTAATTGTTTATATTTGAAACAAATTTATTAAATTATATATATAATTTTATCTAAAAATATTTTACGTATCTAAAAATATTATTATAAAAGTAATTGAATTTTAAATACTTTGATAAATTGAGGACTTGCATATCAATTAATTTATAATTATTCATTTCTCAAACTTCTAATTCTTTAATAAAGAAGTGATAATATGATATTTTACATAAATATTTCTTTGTCGTTATCATAAGCGACAAATAAGTTGTAAAATTTTTTGAGTAACTCACAATGTTAAGAGATAATTAGATTGCTAAGTATTTTAATTTTACTTTTGAAGTTGTCTAGAAAATAATAATTTTTAATTAATAAATAAAAATAATTTATTTGATCAAATGATTGAATATCTTTTATTTATTTATTAATTTTTTGATTAGAAATATTTGAATATTATATTACTTCAAATAAAAATAATGTGATTGTATCTATATAGATACAAAAAAAAATATTAAATATGAAAAAATGATTGTTGTTTTGAAATAACTTAGTTATCAACAACTTTTTTGGGATTAAATTAAAAATAAAAAAATCTCCCTCTTTAAATTAACATTTATTAGAGCTCATAAACTTTGTGTGTTCATTTAATTTTTGTAATTAATATTATCAAAGTGAATATAAATTACTAAATATGAAATATATCAATTGTCAAAAGTGTTTATTTAGCAATGAAATTTTGATGTTTTATTGTGTATAAATAATATTTTATAAATATGTTTTTTATTGAAGAGAAATAAGATGATTTTATTATAAAAGTATTATAATAAGTGAAGATTCGGCCAATCAAAATAAACTTATCAAAGCATATGATATTTTTTAAAAAAATGAAAATTTATTTTTTATATGCTCATTATTAGAAATGGGTTAATCAAGTGGTCATAAATTTAGAGAATAGTTTATATAAAAGTATATAGTATTTCATCATTCATTTGATTAGAAAATTAAAATAATTTTAACAACTTAATAAAATTGTAACAATTTTAAAAATTTCATCACATCACATTTTTTGGGCTCATTACTCAAATATGAAGTATATACAATTTGTTTATCTAGATAAATTGATAGAGCTACAACTAAAATAGTATTAAAAGAAAAACTCAATATCAAAGATGAATTCTTATATGCACATACAAAAATATTTGAAAATAGTATTGAAAAAAAATACATAAAATATAATTAATTGAAATAAGAAAGTACTGCATGCTAATGTTTTTAAGTAATATAAAAATGACAACCCTAAGTTGGCCATAAGAACTTTAACTTTAAATATATATTGAGGAAATAATAAATTAATAACATTCATAAAATATTTAAATATATTAGAAAATTGTCTAATTAATTTAAAATAAAAGCAAACCAAAAATAATATAAATATGCATTATCAAAAAAAAAAATATTAAAAGCTTTCTACGAAATGAACTTAAATTAATTTTAAAAAATAAAAATATTATTGTATTACGCTAATTAGGGAAAGTGGTCCTACAACAAAAAATATAAAATTGTACTACGAATAATATTGAAATAAAATATAAAAAGAATAATTGTAGAATAACAGAATTTACATATAAAGAAAATAGTTTATTGTTCTATTAATCTTGTGATAAATTAAATTTGTAAGATAGAATTTTGTGGGAAGAGTACTTCATATGGTGCTTATATAATATTTTTAAAATTATAACTTATTTAGTGAGATAAAAATATGATAATTGATATTTTTTGAATTATCATATGATATAGAAACCTATATCACAATTTTGGATAAACTCAACATGATATTTTAGTCATAATGTATAAGTTGATCGTATTAAATAAAATATACAAATAAATAAACAACCAACAAAAAATTTTCAATTGAATTAAAAAAACTCAAAACTCTAAGAATTTGACATATGGACAAAATTACACAATTAGATAAGCACAAAACTATACTATATATAATAGTATAGATAGATATATTGATATTATTTATTCCAATTAAAGATATCTAGATTTTTTAAATTACTATCTTGATTGGAACAAATTATTCTTCATTTACCTTCAATACCCAAAACGATTGTATTTTATCTTCAAAATCTCTTTTATCTCTACACTCAATATGTGGAAGTTTTTTTTATAATTTGAATTGTACATTTGATAAGCTTTTCATTATTTTTATCTTATTTCAAATAATTAATTTATATTTTTAATACTATATATAGAGTATTTCGAAAGTCATTGTTTCATTTTTTTTCATATTATTTATTGTATCTATGGTTTTATTGTTCACTTTTTTTTCTTTAATTTCATTTTTGTTTGTTTAATTTAAATATGTTATATGATGGAAGAGATTTTACAGATTTTAATGCCTATACTTTTCTTTTCAACTATAAATAAAGTGTATCATTTAACTTTTGTTAATTTGTTATTAAATTTAAAAACTTTTATAACTTTTTATTTATTACTTATTTAAAATTATCAATTTATTTTTTAATTTTGATTTTTCTTGAGAGGTTAACAACTTCTTTTATTTATTCACTTTTTAATTTTTAACTATTTGTGCAATATAATATGAAGGTTCAATTATATTTATACAAAACAATTGAGAATAAACATATATAATAATTTATTTTTACCTATTTTCTTTTTATATTCGAATTCCATCCTCATATTCTCTCATTAATTTTTATTTTTTTAAATTAATTTTGAGTTTATAATTATTTTATCAATTTACTATTATGTTAACTTTGTATTTCTAAAAATGTCAGATTCTTTTCTTCACTTATTCAATAGGTAAGCTATGAGTCAAATTAAAATGTTCTTCCTAATATATATTCTAATATTGATTTTAAATTTATAATTATTTTATAAATTTTTCTTAATTTTTTTAATTTTTTATTTTTACTATCATAGTTTTGCCCAAACTTAATTGATTTTTAATCAAAAAATGTGACACCCCCACTTGTGGTATCTCCCTAAGCGAAGAAGCCACCAATTCAAACTTGAAATCTAAATCAAATGATAATTTGGAAACCTGAAATTTAAAATCTAAAAGATCACTCCATAGAGCGTAGTATATACAACCAAGTATCTTAGGTTTCATACAAATATCCACATAACGTCTCTTAGATAACTGTGTTGCTCAGTAATAGACTATATGTACAATCATAACACCTAAGCTATTAGAAAATGACTTCCAACCAAAGCGAAGTTTGAGCCTTTACTTCTAAGTTAGACCTATCTAGGAAAAGAATAAAGAATACTAAGGAGGGTGAGTATTAAGGGCTCAGTGAGGGAAATATGTAGTAGGAGATAGGGGAAAAATGTTGAATTCCAATGGCAATAAACAAGGTCATTAATAATAAATCAAATAATCAGTTCATGATTGACACTAATTAGCTTTAAACTCATAAAAATATAAAAATGTGGACATTTGGCTGACCTATTGGCATTATTCCTTATTGCTCCTTGATGAATACAAGATAACATTAAAATAGCATTTAACCTAAACATGAAAAACTTTTCCTTATCTTTCCATTTACTCAAGCACACAGCTCAGCAAGTGACAACCTATTTTTATAGCATGGTCAACTGTATGCCAGATCCTACCACTCACTATTCGCTACCTCCAACTACCTATAAATCAGGATCGTAAGTGGGTATCAGTTGGAAAACTTGTCACTATCGGTTTGTTCCACTTGACCATGTTTCCAGACTTAGCCCTGGGCCCAACTTCCCATGGCGTCCCTCTAGGTTGAACTTCCTAAGAGCATCCCCATGGGTTGAATGATATTATGCTAGCAAATAACAATTCAACTTTTAAAGCAATGACATGAATATTTCGAAAGTTTACAACATTGTCAATTTACAAGGCACAACATTATTCAATAATGACTGGCAAGGCCTATTCCAAGAAACAAGGGCATGTAAACAAATTAAGAGGACTTCTGACATAATTAGGTCTATCTAACCATTTCAAATATCACTTTCACAGATATCAAGATCATGGGGTAAACCGGTAAGGCTGGGGTATAAAGGACAGGAATCTAGTAATGTAAAGAAAGTTCTAGGCACCACAACAAGCTTAAGCATATAATAACATTCAAGAGTGCAAGTGAATCAACAAAATTTGATAATCGAGAATTAATAAGTTTAAGAATCGAGTCAAACAGTAACCTTCACAAGGGTTCATCATGATAACAAGCAGGTATGAGAAAGTGTCAGAGGGGTAGACCCTCATCTCCTTAATCCCAAAAAGCTGTCGCCACCTATTGAACTATGGGACCCACTTGTGGTCACCTAACCAAAATAATGTTTTCACAATCAAACTTCACATTCAATCCTAATAATCATAATTAAACCATTAATAGTCTAAAATCACTAATTAATCGATTAACATGATAGTTTTAGGCTTAAACGATACTATCGGCCCAAAATGGCTAATAAAGTCGTTGGTGTCAAAATAATACCAATTTTCATATCAAGTCTAATAACAAAGCATAAACTAGTTCTCAAATACATTTTTAACCTTATATCAGTATCCCATATCAAAATAAATGGTCCAAATATCTAATTATCCTGATTTTTTCCACTTAGGTCGCAATTTCTAAATTTAGTGTTTCCTTACTCAAACAACTCAATAAATCCCTAATTATCATAATTTGATACAAATTTGGGTCCAAGAACCCAACATCATCCATGTATGTAACAATCTTACTACTGGATACAATTTAGAATTATTTATTCAAAGGCACAAGCATTATAAATAGGTGAAAATGTATAAAACCCTAAACTCAATACCAATTTTTACCCTGGAATGCCCAATCGAGGCCTTGAAACCATGAACTGAATGTACAACTGTGATCTTTACGATGAGGAGAAGATTCTACCCTAGAACCCCTGTGAGAAAATTCTAATATCACCATTGTTCATCCTCCTAAGTCTAATACTTCTATTAGTCTAAAGTTTTGTAGCCAGAATGGTCCTCAACCGCAGCTTGAAGCTTCAACACCACCATCATGCCACTGTATCTGTAACTTTGATTTTCATTGCCGCTGCTACACTACACCTCTCTACATGGCCACCAATGTGATGCCCAGGCTAAGCTCTTTTGGGAATGCTACCCAGATAACCCTCTATTGCCGGCTCACCATTGATCACCACATTCCCACCGCAGTCAAGTTTTTTAGTTTCAAAACTATAGTAGCTCACCAGTGTTAGGTGCGTGCATGTGGTGGCGATAAGTTATTGAGAGTGATAAGAAGTGGTTGGTAGAGTTAGGTGGTTGAGTTGGCCACTAAGAATAACTACTGATGAGAGGGAGAAGAAAAAGGTGATGCGGTGAAGATAAGGAAGAAAATGGAAAAGCGAAATGAAAATTAGGGGTAATGTGTTATTTAAAATCATTTTTTTTTAAATTGCACATTGGCCCCACAGGTTTTATAAACTAATCAATTAAGCCCCTCCAAATTGAAGAAAATGGTCTTGGCCTTGGTTGACTAAGAAGATCCCATGCAAACCCCTACAAGTTTCACTTGTGGTCCAATTAAGTTCTCACTATTTGTGAATTGAACCCCATACTATAGAATTCTAGGAAATTGAGTCCTCTTAATTTACAAATTAACCTATAGAAATTTAAATAAAATAACAATATAAAGGAATAATTAAATTCCATCAAATTTAATATAATGAAATTTTAAATTCTATTAGCATATAATTTCAGGGTGTTATAGACCTCCCTCTCTTAAAAGAATTTGGTCCCCAGATTCTCACTTGAATGTTCAGGACATTGTTGGCGCATGAGATCCTTTCATTCCCATGTGGCTTTTTCCATATTGTAGTTGTACTATAACACCTTTACTTGAGAAATTCTTTGATTCCTAAGCTCTCAAAAACTTTATATCCAAGATACAAATCGGTTGTACTTTGTACGTCATATCGCCCTTTAGTTGCCTACTTTCAGGTGATATAATGTATGAAGGGTCGGGATAGTATTTTCAAAGTTGTAACATGTGGAAGAAGTCATGTATTCCCATCAAATCTTGGGCAGCATGAGGCAGTACGCTACTGATCCAATTCTCTCACATATTTCATAAAGCCCAACATATCTTGGACTAAGCTTTCCATTTTTATCGATTCTTCTAACCCCTTTCTTTGGGAATACCTTAAGAAACATTTGATCACCTACTTCAAACTTCAAATACTTCCTTTAATTATTTGTGTAACTTTTTTGTCAATTCTGAGCTACTTTCATCCTCTACTTAATCACCTGCTCTTTTTTTATAGTTTCTTGAATTAGGTCAAGTCTTATAGTATTTAGTGACTTGTTAGTACTACCGTGATATTCATCCAAATCCTAGTGTACTAGTGATTGACATTTCCTATTATATAAGGCTTCATACGGTGCCATTTGAATGGTAAACTGATAACTGTTATTGTAGGCAAACTCAATCAAAGGAAGATTTTTGTTCTAACTCTCTCAAAATCCAAGATACAAACCTGTAGCATATCTTCCAATATCCAAATGACATTTTCTGATTGGCCATTAGACTATGGATGGGCAACAGAGCTAAATTGTAACTTTGCTCCCAAGAGTCTCTATGAACTCTTTCAAAGTCTCAAAGCGAACTTTAGATCCTGATCAAACATAATATTGATCAAAATTCCATTTAATATGATGATCTCTCTTATATATAGTTTTACCCATTTCTCAACTTTGTAATCTATTCTAACTAGTAGAAAATGTGCAAACATTATTAAAGGGTCTACTATCACTTGGATATTATTTTATCCCCCTTTTACTGTCGGTAGACTGATCACAAAGTCCATGATTACTTGTTCCCATTTCCAGTCAGGAATCGGAAGCAGTAATGGCCACTAGTGTTTTACTTTCACTGATTGATAGGTCAAACATTTTTACACATACTCTGCTATATCTCTCTTTATCATATTCCACCATAACTATCTTTTTAAGTCCTGATATGTCTTTGTTCCTCGAGGATGTACTGCATATCTTGTTTTATGTGCCTTTTCCAATAGTTTTCCCTTTATTTCTTCAGGCACACATATTCTCTGGTGGAATAAAAGAGTGACTTGACCATCTATACTAAACTCAGGCATTTCAAAACTCTTAACTACTTTATTCTACTTTAGTATCCAACTATCATTGACTTGAGCTCATCAAATCTCATCATATAGCTTTGAGTGTACCTTTACTCCTATGATCGAGCCTTGTTGTTTCATTCTAATCACCACATCTGCTCTTAGACTTTCTAGTATTCATTTTTTTAGCATATGGGCTATTCTAGCCATTCAACTTAGTATTTCTGCCATCACATTCACCTTTCTCGGGTAGTAGATAATAGATAAGTCGTAGCTCTCCAAACCCTCCATCCATCTTCATTGTCATATATTCAAGTCCTTTTGAGAGTGTAAATACTAAAGGCTCTTATGATCAATATATACTTCAAATGTAGCTCTATAAAGGTAATGCCTCCATTTTATCAAGGCAAAAATTATTGTAGCCAACTCCAAATCATAAGTTGGGTAGTTTTTCTCATGTGGTTTTAGTTTTCTAGATGCATAGGCAATAACTAGCCCCTTCTACACTAACACAACAAAGCCCTTTTTTAGAAATATCGGTGAGCATGACGAATTCTTCTAATCCTTCTGGAAGGACCAAAATTAGAGTAGTCATCAATTTGTTATTCAATTCTTGGAAACATTGTTCACAATTATCGTTCTAGTCAAATGGTTGATATTTATGGGTTAATTTAGTTAATAGCCGAGCTATTTTAGAGAAGTGTTGTACTAATCTTTGATAATAGCTGGAAAGTCCCAAGAAACTGAGTACTTTCATTATTGTTTTAGGTCTTTCCTAGTTGACTAATGCTTTTATCTTAGAGGGATCAACCTCTATCCTGTTTTAAGATATAATGTGTCCAAAAAATGCTGTTTTTTCTATCTAAAACTCACACTTACTAAATTTAGCATATAATTGATGTTTTTTTAGAGTTTTGAGAACTAAGTGCAAGTACTTTGCATGCTCTTTTATGGATTTGGAAAATACCAAAATGTTATTAATGAAGATGATTGCAAATTGGTCTAGGTACAGCTTAAAAATCCAGTGCATGTGGTCCTTGAATGCTGTTAGCGCATTAGGCAGTCCGAAGGGCATCACCACAATTTCAAAATAACCATATCAAGAATTAAAAATGGTTTTAGGGATATCTTCTTCCCTAATTTTTAGTTGGTAGTACCCCTATCTCAAATCTAGCTTTGAAAAGATTCTTGACCCTTGTAACAAATCGAACAACACCTCTACATGTGGTAAGGGTGCTTATTCTTGATATTGACCTTGTTCAATTCTCCGTAGTTGATACACATCCTTAGAGACCAATCTTTTTTTTTTTTTTTGACAAATAATACTAAGGCTCCTCAAAGGGATGCACTCGATCTAATGAACTATTTTTCCAGTAGCTCTTGAAGATGGTTCTTCATCTCATTAAGCTCGATGGATGCCATTCATTAAGGAGTCTTGGAGAAAGGTGTGGTTCAAAAAAGAGTGTGAATGATAAACTCTATTTCTTTGTCAGGGGGTAGTGAATTCAACTCTTTAGGGAATACCTCTGAATACTTAGCTACCACCTCTACATTCTTGACTTTAACGGTATTTTAAGGTTTATTAATAAGGTATGCCAAGAAACCTTGTCCACCTTCCTTTGAAATCTTTTTAGCTTCTAGCGCAAATATAATCAATATTAGGGAAGTGTTACTTATAGAATTATGTGTTGGTATTGGTATCTTATCCTTGAGAGTGAGGCACTTGGTATAGTAATTCACTTGTGCTTAATGTTTGTATAGCCAATACATCCTAAGGATCAAATCAAATCCTTGTATAGGCATTTGTATAAGATTGGCTAGGTACATTCCATCCACAATCAAAATCGGGCAATCTTGATAGATGATGTCTATCACCAACCCTATTCCTACGGGTATCTAAACTTTTAGTAAGCCACAATTTTAGATTGCATTTTTTATGTTTCAGACATAGTTGAATGTGAAGCACTAGGATCATATAGAGCATTTCCATTAATTCCTTCTTAACTCAATGTTGTCAAGATTACACAATGACATCTAAAATTAGCAACAAAATTATGATCTTTTAGATGTAATTATAAGATTTTTGATAAATTAAACTAAGCTCAATGTAACATGAGTTAAATCATTAAAGGTATACCTAGCAACTTCTATTATCACCAAAGTCTCATCCTCAATTCTTTTTTAACCATAGGAAGGTTCACAGTCACACCTAAAATAACAAAATTTCTTCATCAGTCTAAGGTCCAATGTTCATTCACGAAAATAAAGACAACAACTAGATGGCTATCCTAGACACAATCCCTTACTTCCTATAGACCTATCATGTATTCTCTTAATACGCATTTACTTAGGTCATCGACAAATTGAGGCTTTAATACCATCATTATGGCATCCCCACTTAGGGTATCTCTGTAAGTAGAGAGCCAACAATTTAAGCTTAAAATCTAAATTAAATGATAACTAGAAAACTTGAAATTTAACCAACTCAAAGGAAAAACAACTTGCACTAACCCAAAAGATCACTCCATAAAACATAGTATATACAAACAAGTATCTTAGGTTTCATATAAACATCCTCATAGCGTTTCTTAGATAGCTATCTCGATCAGGTGTAGACTATATGTACAATCATAACACTTAATCTATTACAAAATGACTTCCAACCAAAGTGAGAGCCTCTATTTCTCACTTAGACTAGTTTGGGAAAAGAATAAATAATAGCAAGGATGGTGAGTTTTAAGGACTTAGTGAGGGAAATACATAACATGAGATAGAGGAAAAATATTAAATTCCTATAGCAATAAACAACTCATTGATAATAAATCAGATAATTGGTTCATGATTGATGAAAATTAGATTTAGACTCATAAAAATATGAAACATGTGAATATTTAGCTAGCCTGTTGGCATTCTTCCTTATTTCTCCTCAATGAATACAAAATAACATTACAATAGCATTTAACTTGAACATGAAAAACATTTCCTTATCTCTCCATTTGCTCAAGCACATAGCTCGATCCGTAATAACATGCTTTTATGGCATGTCAACTGCATGCCAAATCCCATCACTCATAGTTTGCTACCTTTACCTACCAATAAGTCAGGATTGTAAGTGGAAACTAACTAGAAACTAGCCACCGTCATTCCATTCCACTGGGCTATCTTTTCAGACCTAGCCTTGGGCCAGCTTCCCATGGTATCCTTCCAAGTTGAATTTTCCAAGGGCATCCCTATGGATTGAATGATATAATGCCAACAAATAACAATTCAACTTTTAAAGCAGTAACATAAACATTTCGGAACATTACATGATTATCAATTTACAAGGCATAACATTATTCAACAATAGTTAGCAAAACTTATTCCAATAAACAAGACATATGAACAAATTAGGAGGACTTCTGACACAATTAGGTCTATCAAACTATTTCAAATATCACTTTTACATATATCAAGATCATAGGGTGAGCCAGCAAGGCTAGGATATAAGGGACAAAAATCTGATAATGTAAAGAAAGTTCTAGGCACCAAAACAAGCTTAAGCATATGATAACATTCAATAATGCAAGCGAGTCACGAAATTCAATAATCAAGAATCAATAAGTTTCATAATTAAGTCAAATAAAAACCTTACAAGGGTTTATCATGATAACAAACAGGCATGAGAAAGTGCCAAAGTGGCAAACCATCATCTCTGTAATCCCAAAAAGCTATCGCCGCCTATTGAACTATGGGACCCACTTCATGGTCACCTAACCAAAATAATATTTTCACAATAAAATTTCACATTCAATCCCAATAATCATAATTAAACCATTAATAGAACAAAATCACTAATTAACCAATTAACATGATAGTTTTAGGCTTAAATAGTTCTACCGGCCCAAAATGGCTAATAAAGTCCTTAGTGTCAAAATACTCTCGATTTTCATATCAAGTATAGTAACAAAAAATAAAACAATTTTCAATTACCTTTTTAACCTTATATTGGTATCCCATATAAAAAATAAATAGTCCAGACATCTAATTATCCTGATTATTTCCACTTAGGTCTCAATTTCTAAATTTAGGGTTTTCTTACTCAAATAACTTAATAAATCCCTAATTATCATAATTTGATACAAATTTGGGTCCAAGAACCCAACATCATCCATGCATGTAACAGTCTTGTTGCTAGATATAATTTAAAATCATTTATTCAAAGGCAAAATAGTTATAAATGGGTGAAAATGTACAAAACCTTAAACTTAATACCAATCTTTATCCTAGAATGCCCAATCGAGACCTCGAACTATGAACCAAATGTACCACTGTGATCACCACAATGAGAAAAGATTCTATCTCCAAAAAATTCTAAAACCACCACTATTCACCGCGTTTTGTCCTCCGGAGTCCAATGCTTCTATTAGTCTAGAATTTTTGCTACCAAAATGGTCTTCAACCTCGGCCTAAAGCTTTGACACCACCCCCTTGCTGCCACATCTATAAATCCAATTTTCATCATTGCTGCAGTGTTTGTGGCACCCCCTCTCAAGTATCAGTTTGAGCGGAAGAGCCACCAATTTAAGCTTGAAATCTATTCAAATGATAACTAAGAAACTTGAAATTTAATCATCTCAAAGTGAAACAAGTCACCCAAAATCATAACATATACAACTCTAGTATCTTAGAATCATACAACATCCCAATAATATCTTTTACTAATAGTCTTGATTAGGTGGAAACTGTATGTACAACCACACACCTAATCTATTACAAAATAACTTTAACCCTAAACATGATCCTTTATCCCTTCACCTTGACATATCTTAAAAAAAAAAGGGATAACAAGGACGGTCAGTCTCAAGGACTCAATGAGGGATTACATAATAGAAGTTGGAGAGAATAGTAAAATGTAACAATAAATAATGAGAACTTTTGATAACAATTTAGATAATCAAGTCATGACTATCAAGAATTAATTTTTAACTCAAAAAAACATGAAATATGTAACATTTAGTAGACCTGTTGTCATCCTTCTTTAGTGCTCCTTGATCAATACAAGATAACAATCAATAACAGTTCATTTGAACATAAAAACTTTCTCTTATCTTTCCACTTGCTCAAGCACACAACTTGGTGTATAACAATTCACTTATATGACATGGTCGACTGCATGCTAGATCTCTCAACTCATAATTTGCTACCTCCAACTACTTGTAAGTTAGGATCTTAGGTGGTATTAGCTAAAGGACCTGTCACCATTGGTCCATTCTATTTGGCTATCTTTTCGAACCTAGCCCTGAGCCTAATTTTCTGTGGCATCTCTCTGGGTGGAAACTTCCTAAGGGTGTTCCCATGGATGGTATGATACAATGCCAATAGATAACAATTCACTTTTAAGCAATAATAAGCAAAACATTCAATAATGGCCAGCAAGGCCTATTCCAATAACAAGATACATGAACAATTAGGAAAACTATCAATATGATTAGGTCTACTAGACCATTTCAATATCACTTTTTCATTCATCAAGATCAAAGGGAGGTGAGCTGACAAGACTGGGGTATAAAGGATAGAATTTGACAATGTGAAGAAAGTTCTGGGCACTAGAACAACAAAAACAGTTTTGATGTCAAAGAATAACCCTCACATGGGTGTTCAAATCAAATATAACCCTCACAGGGGTACTCAACTTAGATAGCACATAACATTTCAAAATTTCAAACACATTACAAATTTCAAACAAACGAAGTATGGTATAGACACAAAAAACCCACATTAGGGCATATCACAATCACAGATAGATAGAAAAGGTGCCAAACCTTCACAAGGGTTTTTAATAAGTAATTAGTAAGCTTATACAAGGCAATAACCCAAAATGGGATACTCTCATCTCCAAAAGCCTCAAAAGGTAGCTATAGTTAATGGCCTATTGATCTGTAGTTTTTTTCTCCTCAACACTTAATCACGAGAATGATTTATTTATCAAAACCCATATTCAACCAGAATAACCTTCAAAATTCATAATTTGCTATACACTCTGCATATAAGATTAATAACTACTTGATCAATTCAGTATTTGAATTTGCCTAGAATTATCATCTAGGAAATACACTAATAAGGCTACCAACTTAATATAATTTACAAGGTTCTTAATGATACGAGCTATAAGTATAATCAATTTAATTTTATATCGATAGTGTAAGCAATAATAATAAGCCGATTAACTCAATAACCCAATTATTATCATTAAGGTCTAATTTTCTAAATTTAGAGTTTTTCTTACTCAATTAACTCAATAATTTCCCAATTATCATGATTGATACAATTCTAGGGTCCAACAATCCAACATTATTCATGCATTAATCATTTCACTACCTAATACAAGTTAGAATTATTTATTCAAAGGTACAAGAGTTATAAAGGAATGAAAATGTATAAAAAGCCCTAATTTCAAAATTGATCTTTTAACCAAAAACATGCAATCAAGACCTCAAAATTATGAATCGATCTCCTTTACCATGACCACTACGACAAGTAGAAGAATCTATCTAAGACTCGCCACCATCAGCCGTCTCTATTGGAAAACATCAAGACCACCATTGTTTGCTTCCTTTCCTCCTCTTAAGTCCAATGGTGTCTTGAGTTTTTTGAGGTCGGGAAGACCCTTAGTCATGGCCCAAAAGTTTCAATTTTTACTTCTCACTGCCACACCTATAACAATTATTTCTGCCACTGCTGCTGCTTCGATCACTCATGCAAAATCACCACCATGACCCCGTCACTCAGTTGGCCGTTGAAAACCACTAGGAGTTTACTACTTCGATCACTCATGCAAAATCTACCAAACCATAGCATCAAAACTACAGTTGGCCATTGAAAAAGCATAAACCTATCACCCATCATGAGTTACTCTTAGCCACTCTCTCAATGGTCTGCCTGGAAGCTTTTCAGTTGAGCTTAGTGGTGTTGCTAAGGGTGAAGAGAGTAGTTGGTGGTGTTGGGTGATGGAGAAAATTGTCGAGAGTGGGCTACTGGTACTGGTGAGTGAAGAGGGAGAGAGAGATGGTATGGTGAAGGTGAAGAAAATAAAAGAGGAATAGTGAGGTGGAGAAGGAAATGGTGAGAGTAAAGACATGTCTTCACTTCATGCAATTTTTTTTTTAAATTCAATTTTTAAGAATTGAAATTTAGTCCTTAATTTAGTAAATAGTTCAATTAAGTCTTTTAGTTAGTTAAAATATCATCTTGACCCTAGTTGACTAAAGGGGTTTCATGCAAGCCCCTAAGTTTTAAATTTTTGTTCAATTAAATTTTTTGAAAATTGCAAATTGGCCCCCAAAATTTTAAATAAAATAATAATAATATAAGAAATAATTAAATTTCCAAAAATTAAAAATAATAAAATTTAAATTCTATAAATTGAAAAATTTTGGGGTGTCACAGTGCTACAACTCCATGCATGGTCACCAATGTGATGCCTAAGCCAAGCTCTTCTAGGAATGATGCCCTGAATGCCCCATTATCGTTGCCTCACAGTTGATCCCCACCTTCCCGCATGACAAAATTTTTTGGTTTCAAAATTGTGGCGGCTCGCCAGTGTTGGGTGGGTGCATGTGGTGGTAATAGGGTGCTGGGTGAGGAGAGCTGGATGGTAGAGTTGGGTGGTTGAGATGGTCATCGAGGATGGCTACTGGTGAGAGAGAGAAGAGGAAGCTGACATGGTGAAGGTGAGGAAGAAATGGAAGAATGAAATGAAAATCAGGGGAAATGTGTTATTTAAAATCTATTTTTTTGAATTGCACATTAGCCTATCATGTTTATAAACTAATCAATTAAGCCCCTCCAAATTCAAGAAAATGGTCTTGGCCCTCATTGACTAAGAAGCATCCATGCAAAACCCCACAAGTTTCACTTGTGGTCCAATTAAGTCCTCACTATTTGCGAATTGAACCCCAAACTCTAGAATTCTAGGAAATTGAGTCCTCTTAATTTACAAATTGACCCCTAGAAATTTAAATAAAATCACAATATAAAGGAATAATTAAATTCCATCATATTTAATATAATGAAAGTTTAAATTCTAGTAATCATATAATTTTGGGGTGTTACAAAAAATAAATTAAATAAGATAAGATTTTTTGAAAAACTTTTTTTGCAGCTTTTATATTATCTAATTCATTATAATTTAAGTTTGAACTTAATATATTCATCTTCTTTTATGCCTAAAGAAAATTAGAAGTATTATATTTTAAGTTTTTTCCTATAATTTTTAAGCCATAAATCTTGTGGTCGATCCTTTACATATATTTTTATTTTTTAAAGAAACTACATATATATATATATATATTAGTTTTTAGTTGCATAATTTTTTTAAAAATAAAGTATATAATCATATTCATAGGCTTTTATCTTTGAAAATTTTGAATATATATATTTTTACTTTCTCACAGAATAATCATGAATTTCATTTTCCAAGATATCATGTATATAAGATTTCATATTCATTGATGTTTTTATATATTCTAAGCTTTTAGATACTAAATTTTAATATATTGGAGTAATATTTAATTTTACTCATTACTTAATCCTTTTTTGCATTTTTTTTTATTTTTGTATTGTTATTTTTAATTATATCTATAATCAAGGATAGATTTGGGGTGGGGGTTGGGGGGGCGGGGGCGGCAGAGGCTATTTCCCCCTAGGTCTATTATATATATAGATATATAAATTAAAATTTTCTAGCAAATAATTAAAAATAAAAAATTATTTAATATTATTAATTTTTATTTTTCATTCATTAACTTTTTAAGAAATTAACTTTTATTATGAACCTTAAATCTAAAATTAATTATCTTGATTTATTGGATTTAATTGAATTTATTTTTAGTTCAAGATAAAACTTAAAATCAATTATTGAAACTTTATCTACTTTAATTTTTTTTAAATTCAAAATAAAATTTTAGGTCCACATTTACAATCAAGTAATCAAATGTAGACCATTAAGTTAGGGTAGTTAGGGCATTTTCATTTTATTTGTTTGAGGAAACGTCATGGGAGTTTAGCCGATTACATTTTAAAGAACTTACAAAACAACTAAAATATCTTATTATGATTTTAATAAGTCTGAGATAAAGAGTTTCTTTTTTGGATTTTTCTTTGTATTTCAATACCTAAGAATGGGATAACTTTTTCTGCTACGAATAATGTTAAGAACATGCTTTCAAATAAGATGGAAGATGACTTTTTATCTAATTGTTTAGTTACTTATATTAAAAAAATATATTATAAAAAATTTTGATGTTAATTGATCATTTAAAAATTTTATGATATAAAAAAACCTCATATTTAACTTCTGAAAATTTTTATTTTGAATTAACAAATTATGAAAATTATATTAAAACATTTAGGTTTTATAATTTTTGTCCACTTTCCTTTTGTTTTTGGATTCGTCACTGTCTACAATTTAATAATTTCGTTAATATATAGTATTTTCAAACAATTCGTGCATAGCACGTAAAAAAAATACTAATATCTAATACTTCAGAATGTATATAATGTAATATTGTTGGCCATGCAAGATTATGATAGCAAATACTACATATTCGAGGTCAAAGAAAGCACTCACCATTCGCCAATGAGTTATATGACAACACGGCAATTATTTATTTAAAGCAATCCAATTTTGGTAGATATGGTTGATCCATTACCACAATATATTGATTGTTCTATACTCATTACCCTCTGGGCCATTGTTGCACTAGGAGAAATTTACTTTCATTCCACAACTCAATATATGCGTAATTTTGAGGTAAAATCATTTTTCTTAATGTTTTATCTCTTTAAAATATTTTAGGTTGTGATTAATTGCTTGTGCTCTCATTTCTCAATTTTCAGAAAAAATAGTGAGATTTTTTTGTTTACAAAATTGAAAATTTTTTATGAGGGAGTGATTGTTTGTGAGGTAAAATGTAATGATTACAGTTAATGTGATAGGTGAAAGTATAATTATTATAGTTGATATTACAGGTGAAAATTATGAAATGGTGATTGATTGTAAAATTTCTTATGAGAAAAAGTTGTGAGATAGTGTTTGGTTGTGAGATTTTTTATTTTCTATTTAAGAAAAACTTATGATATGGTGATTGGTTGTGAGTTATGAGTTAAAATATTGTATATATAATATTTTTTATATAATATTTATATACAGGTTTTTATTAGAATAAAATAAAATAAATAAAATATCCTTCAGAATATCTCATAATATTCATACTAAAATATAATAATCAATTTATGCAATGATTTAATTAATTGAAATTTTAAAATTTTAAAATTTTTAAGTTTATACCAAAATAAGTGTGTGTATACTTATTGATATGGGATAATCCAATAGGCTCAATAGGCCTAACGTCAAACGAAACAGCCCACGAGGCCCAACGATAAAATTTATTTGGTCGATCGGTA
>JACGDI010004167.1:637669-686133 GCA_014898725.1 Jacaranda copaia
AATTTTATTTAAATAATACAATATAATGTGTACATATAATTATATATTATGAAATTAATTATATTATAAATAATTTTGTTTAAATAATTAAACATTATATGCAAATATAATTATGTATTAGGAAAATAATTTTATGTACATATTAAAATATACATGTAAATAATTATAAATATGATGTGTACATATAATTTTATATTATGAAAATAATATTATGAAATATTAAAATATACATGTGAATAATTATATTATCAAAATAATTATATTTAAACTTGAAAATATAATTATTTATTACAAAAATAATTCTATTTAAATATTAAAATACTATATATCGATATCCACGTACTGTGAAAATAATTTTATTTAAAATTTTTAAATATACATTAAAATAACTACATTAAGAAGATAATAATACTTTAATGTAAAAATAATATTTGCAATCATAACTACATATTATGATATGATTTAATTTAAATGTTAATATATATATGTCAATAATTATATTGTGAAAAAAATTATTTAAATATAAACATATTACGTGTAAATATAATTATATATAATGAAAATAATTTTAAATAAATATTAAAATATATGGGTAAATATAATTATATATTATGAATTAATTATGTAGAATTAAACCTTATGTATATAGGTGGATGAAAAAACAAGTGAAAATTTTCAAAAGTTTGCTTGGGAAGGAGAATTCATGCTTTTTGAGAGAAAGCAAAGAAGTTTGAAATAGAGGAGAGGAAATCATTTTGGCGGAAAATTTTAAATATGAAATAAGGAGAAGAGAAATATTTTTTGAAGAGTGAAAATTTATCCACAAGCAAACACCACTCCTCTATTTTTCCAATTCAAAGAAACAAAATTTGAGAAAAATTTCCGCAACCAAGTGCAATCTAATCTCTCTCTTTCTCTATCAAACTCTTCTCACTGTAGCCCCTGAATAAATTTTATCTTGGTAATTAACAAAATTTCTGAAATCCAAGAAGTAATTTATGAGGTTTATATTAGTTTTTCACTCCAAAGTGCACCAACCCATTTTTGTGTAGCCATTTAAGGCAAGAACAAGATTATAAAAGCACTTAATTTTTATAAATGTTACTTCACTTTATTAAATAATTATAAGAAGGTCCTATCCGGCATGTAAGTTGTTGTAACTCAAAAAAAACCAAGTAACAATGATTGAAAAATACGTGCAAAGTAATTCAATAAAAGTACATAAAATTTAACGTGATTCAGCGATATGTCTATTCCACCAACTGAAGTGATGAATTTTATTGTTCTCAAATCAAGTACCAAGTACAAATTCAAGTCTCATAAATCTCACAAAAAACATGCAACAAACTTGGTCAAATGTGCATTAAAGAAAAAAATCTCAAAAACAATCTATAACTACTTTGAATAGAGTTCACTAATTGAAAACCTTGAAAAAAATAGGGTTAAAATACCCCAATATTTACAAAATGGGCTATGGGCCTTGTGCGTTGTGCCAATGCTGAGGTGCACAAAATTTGCACTAAGGCGTAGCCTACTTTTGCACCTTGGCCATGCCCTAGTGCAAGTTGCAAAAGGTTTCACCCAGGCATCCTTGCGCCTTAGCACACAACATTATGTCCATGTGTCGGGGCACACCTCTTCATGCTAAATTGACATCAACTTGCTCGTCTTCGCATGGTTTTGCACCGTTTCTTCATCATCTTCATTGTTTCTTACCATTCTGAACTAGAATTTCAAGGCATACTCAATAATTCTCCATCTTAGCTTAAAATTCTTCATCCATCATCTTTGTCTCCCCCAAAAGGGTAATCATTTGAGTCTATAAATGTTTATCAAAACTAACTAATGCTCAAATTTGATTTTTGGAATAGTCTTTATCAACATATCCCCCGATTATCCTTAGTCCCAACCTTGTCAACCAAGATAATACCTTGAGACACGATATCCCAAACAAAGTAATATCTCACATCAATGTGTTTTATTCTCTCATGAAATGCTTGATTCTTTAACGATTTTATGGTGCTCTGACTATCACAAAACATTATAGTTATATCAGAACTCATACCCGTCTCATGAATCAGCAACTTTAACTAAATGCCTTCCTACACACCTTTAGCTAAAGTCATGTACCTAGTCTCCATTGTAGACAATGCAACTGATGACTGCAAAGTCACTTTCCAGCAATAGTACATCTTAAAACATAAAACATAAAGCCAGTCTTAGAACTTCTACTGCCCAAATCTTTGGCATAATCCACATCCACATAACTAATGAGTCTAATAGTAAAATTCAATTAACTATACATCAAACATCTATATGCAAAGCCTCTAAGATACCTCACAATCTATTTCACTATCTGCCAATGTATTTTCCCCAGCTTGTGCATGTACATACCCACAACACTTGCACTATGTGAATATCTGGCCTAATGCACACCATGGCATATATCAAACTACCTGCTGCACTACTATATAGCACATTAGACATATGCTCCACCTTCTCCTTAGGACTTAGTTGTAGATCTAATGAGAGCTTGAAATGAGCTACAAGTGGTATACTAGCTGGCTTGGACTTATCTATCCTAAAACGCTCTAGTACTTTCTTAATATATTTTTGTTGAGACATGTATAGCTACCTAGAGTGTCTATCTTAGATAATCTCCATTCCTAATATCGTCTTTGCACTACCCAAACCCTTCATCTCAAATTTTTTACTTAACTAGTCCTTTAATAATTTAATCTCTGGTAATTGACATATCATTGACATAGAGCAATAAATAAATGAGAGAATCATCACTAAACTTCTTATGGTACACATAATAGTCATAAGTACTTCTAGTGTACCCAATCTTAGTGATAAATGTATCAAACCTCTTATACCACTGCATAGGAGATTGCTTCAAGCCATATAAAGACCTTTTCAAAAGGTATGCTAGATTTTTCTTTTCAAAAATAATGAGTCCCTTAGATTGACTCATGTAAATTTGTCCCTCCAACTTACCATGTAAAAATGCCATTTTCACATCTATCTGCTCAAGCTCCATATCAAATAAAGTTACCATGGCAAGAAACACGCGAATAGAGGTATGTTTTATAACTGGGGAGAACAACTCATGAAAATTAACTTTTTCTCTTTGTATAAAACTTTTAGCAGCCAATGTGCCTTATAGTGAGCATTCTGAACACCAGGATTTCTTTCTTTTCTCTTGTAAATCCACTTGCATCCAATAATTTTTTGCCCTTTAGGTATGTCAACCTACTACCTGTACTATTCTTGTGTAGAGACTCCATCTCTTCACTCATAGTAGCTATCCAATTTTCAAAATATAGACGAGAAATGACCTCTTTATGTGCGATTAGATCATCTCCAACAAACTCCTCAGCTAAACTCAAAGCATAAGCAACCAAATTTGAATATATAAATGGTTGTGGTGGTTTGATCTACCTCCTTTCTCTATCGCAAGACAAATGATGGTTCTACAGTGAATCAATTTCCTACTACTGATTAAGTGATAATGAGCTCCCTCCAGCTACATCTATAACTTTTTATTTCTCTTTTAAAACTTGTGGAGTGTCAATCTCAAACTCCACCTTCCCCTTAACACCCTCTTAACTACTTTCACCATGCTCTACCATTTTCAACAAAGTAGACTCATTGAATATCACATCCCTATTGATAATCACCTTGGAGCCCTTGTTATCGGTACACCACAAATGATAACCCTTGAATCCATCTGTATAGCCTAGGAACATGTACTTTCTTTTCCTTGGCTTAAGCTTTCCATCGTGAAAATGTGCATAGGTCGGACACCCAAATACCCAAATATCTTCAAATTTAAGTAATCAGTAGGAGACCTTGACCAAACTTCCATTGGTGTAGGGGTTGCAATCTGTTGTGTTGGGTTATTTCATGTCGAATTGAGATGGGGATATTACAAAATTTTGCTCAATCTGAACCCAACCTAATAAGCACTCAACTCAATAAACCTCAACCTAAACTCAATCTGAAAGTTTTCGTGTCAACTCAAACTCAACCTATTTGAACATATGATTATTTTTCATTATAATTTATCTAAAAAAACCTACACATTTTATGTTCAACTAAAATTTTAATAAAATAATCAATTTATACCAAGATTTTGAGAAAAGTTAACTTATGAAAAAATAAATATTTTACTATAGCAGCCCAACTTTTGTACCATAGAGCAATTTGATAATTGGATTTCATTTAATTTCCTCTACAACATCAATAATTTACTAATCTTCATGTTAAACCAAAAGTTTTACACAACTTAATTTTAACAATAATGAAGTCGAATTTCAACAAAGAAATATAAGTTGTCATATTCAATGATTAATAATCATCCCAAATTATCAATTAGTCAAGATTTATGTAATAAATATTAATCATTAATTATTACAAATTAATCTAGAGTTAATTGTTCAAAAATAATAAGTCATTATTTAAAAATGCAAAAAACATAGGGTTATTATCATGCTATTAGGTTATTATTAGACAACCCAAACCAACTAATAATTTTCATGTTGTTTATCAAGTCGACCCAATATCGACCTAACCCAATAACCCCAACCCAAACCTAATAATATTGTGTCGTGTTATCATGTTGTGTTAACAATTATCACCCATACATCGGTGTTTTACAACTTAAAGCAATCGACGATGACCTATTCACCAAATAAGAAGCAATATTAACAACTTCAACCCAAAAATCCTTGCACGATTTGGTGTTAAAGATCATGTATCTTGCTCTATCCAAAAATAGTTTTGTACATTCTACAACTCTGTTCTGCTGTAGTGTATAAACAATTGTACGATGCCTTACTATCCCCTTCTTATCGTAGAACTCTTGAAATTCCTTATTGCAAAACTCTATGCCATTATTAGTCCTCAAGCATTTGGCCTCCTACCCAATCTACTTGTCAATCAAAGTCTTCCATTGCTTGAAGTTAACAAATACCTTATCCTTTTGCTTCAACATATACACTAATACTCTCCATGGAAAATAATTAATGAATGTTAGCATATACCTGGAACTACCCTTTGAGGGAACTTGAGAAGGCCCCCAAAGATCAAAATAAATGTAATCTAAGGTGACCTTAGTCCTATGAATTGCGGTACTGAACTTCACCCTTTGCTGCTAGCCAAGAACATACTGCTCATAAAAATCTAACTCCATAGTCTTTTCTCTATAGAGAAAACCCCATTTGCTCAACTCTAACATTCCCTTCTCACTCATATGCCCAAGCCGCATATGCCACAACCTTGTAGTATCATTGAGTAATGAAAACACTACTACAATACCAAAAACTATACTACCCTGCAATATGTAGAGGCCATTCCTCTTCTTTCCCTTCATGATTAGCAGAGCACTCTCGAAAACCCATAGAACTTCATCTTGAGCTTTATATACACACCTATTCTTATCTAATATACCTAGAAAATTAATTTTTTTCTTCAAATAAAAAACATGATACACATCTGTTAACATCCTCAGAAGTCCATCATGTGTTCTAATACTTATTATGTCAATCTTTACAACTTTGCAAAATGCATCATTTTCTATATGCATTTTACCACCATTATTTTTCTCATAAGTGGTGAACTAACCTTTCGTGGTCGCATATGGTAAAAACATCCACTATCTAAAATCTACTCAGAACTCAGAAAACTCTTAGTAACATTGAGAACAAGCATTCCATTATACTTGTCCTCAATAATTTTAGCAACATCATCCCATTTCTGATGAGAACATTTACCCAAATATTTTATCTTTCCATGTTCTAAACAATTTCATTTCTAGTGCCCCTTTTCTCTACACTTAAAGCATTTTTCATTTGATTTAGGCTTGCCACGAGACTTAGATTGATCTCTATTTCTTCCTCTTTCTTTCGATCTCACCTTCGCAATCAATCCTTCCCCACTTTCACTATCATTACTTTCTAGGACATGCTTTCTTAATTCATTCAAATTCAATGAGGCCTTCACATCTTCCATTGATATTATATCTCTCCCACACAGTAAAGTAATAACCAAGTGCTCAAAGGATTTAGGCAGAGAACATAAAAGAATCAATGCTTGATCTTCATTCTCAATTTGTGTATCTATACTAATGAGATCTAATATCTCCTTATTGAAATAATCAATATATTGAGTTTTAGATGTACATTTCTTCATCTTAAGGGTGTACACCCACTCTATCAAATACAACCAATGTGTAAGGCACTTTGTCATGCACAGACTCTTTAGCTTTGACCACAATCTTGTTGGTGTATTTCTTACGATGACCTCTTTTACTATATTATCTACTAGCAATAATACCAAAGTACCATAAGCCTTTTCCATAAATTCATTCTTGTCCTCGTTTGAAAATGCCTTTGGCAAGAAATCCCTACCCTTTAGTGCTTTATGCAAACTTTGTTGACATAAGTGGGCATGTACCTTCATCTTCCATAGCCTAAAATTGTTCTTCCTATTAAATTTCTATACCTCGTACTTCGTACTAGATTTTTGGTCAATTCGACTCTGATACCAATTTGCTATAAACTAAAAAAACTAAATAACAACAATTGAGAAATACCCACAAAGTAATTCAATGAATGAACACAAGATTTAATGTGGTTCAGCGATGTTCCTACTTCGTTGAAAAAAGAGATGAATTTTATTGATCTCAAATCAAGTGCCAAGTACAAATTCAAGTCCCCCAAATCTTATAGGAATACCTAACACCCTTGTTCAAACTTCCATTGGAGACGAAAATCTCAAAAATACCTTAGAACTACTTTGAATAGAGTTCACTTTATGAAAACCTTGAAAAAATAAGGTTTAAATACCCCAAATGTTTCAAAACAAGTTGTAGGCCTTAGCAAGGTGCACAAAATTTGTGCCCCAAGAGGGTAGAATATGTCATGCCATGGTGCAAAAAGTTTTGCACCTTGGTGTAAAAGTATCCTTAGCAAACAAAAGGACTTGCACCATGGCATCACCTGCTTTTGCACCCTAGTGTAAGTCGCAAAAGGTTTCACTTAGGCTTGCACTTGGGCATGTTTTTCCTTGCACCATGGCACACAACATTCTATGCATGTGCACTAGAGCATACCTCATCATGCCGCATTGACCTCAACTCACCTGTTTCCACATCGTTTTACACCATTTCTTCGTCATTTTTTCCATTTCTCATCAGTTTCTACTAAAATTTTAAAGCACACTCAACATAAGTAAAGGTGATTTTAGAAAAGTTTAATAACAACATAATCTTTTGCTCAAGCTAAAGAAACATTAGAGAAGATTCCAAATCTATGCTATTATATATAGCATAATTTTGTACTTATGTAACTGTGTAATTTTAATTCTAATTTCTAAAATTTTAACCAAATATCTAACTTTTAGAATCTTCAATATTTTAATTCAATTTTAAAAAAATCATTAGTTGTCCATTATTATTTCTAACAGATAACCATCTTATCTCTAATTTTCTTCCATCTGAAATTAAAAATATATTTGATAAAATTTTATAATCTTTATCTGATCGAGGATTTGATATTATATATTGATGAGATAATATTAAAGATATTTAGGTATATTAAAATTCTTCTACTTTATATACTTAAACACAATAAAAAGAATGAAAATATATCCAAGTATCAATAAATCTTCTACTATCTTCCAAATTTCACATCTTGAAGAAGAGAACCGCCAAGTATCTACATTCAAATTTTGTCATATGAGTAAAGAAAAAGATATTGCCATTTAATTTCATTATTTTTTTATTTTGTTGTTGTAATTTTAATTGTATTATTTTATATTTTGTTCATTATATGAAATTACCGACTTTTTGGTATTGATATAATTTATGTGTTGTGCAAAGGGAATATAGAGAAAATAATAGAATCAAGAAAAACATTGAATATTTGCAATTGATTTGCGCTAGAATTGTGAGGTTTGTTTTTATCTTTTTTATTACTTAAACAAATTATCTTTGACATATTTAATTTATGAGCTTTCTCAAATAGACAATTTACTCAACTATAATAATAATTTTTTTTAATAAATTGAACATCGATGTTCATCTTTTTTTTTATGCTATGAGAGTCACTTACAAAGAGGATGATAATTATGACACTATGAGATATGGATAATATGCAATGCAAGCAAAAATTAGCTCAAGTAACTCAAAATGGGCTATCGTATGATTTTTAAACTTTACTAAATTCATCAGTCCAACTGATAAGAATTGATCAAAGTATATGAAGTACTTTGTTTAGTAAAATCAAGACATACTTCAAATTCTTTCCCTCTTCCACTTATCTATTCTTAGAATAATTTTATGTACCTCTTCATTAAAAATATCAATATTATATTTGTAAATATATAAGATTTAATTTTAAATATACCTAATTACTTTTATTAATATTGTAATATTTATCAGTAAATTAAATAAAAAATTTGATAATATCTATTTGTTATTATATATATATATTAATACTAACATGTGCTCGGTGTGATGAATCAAAAATAATTATATGATTGAAATAATTTATTTTATAACAATATTTATTTTACTTCATGTGATTAAAACATGAACTGTAATTATTTTTAACATTTAATGAAATAAAATATATTACTAATTAAATGAAATCATATGAATAGTTCAATTAAAAATATTATATTTTGAGATAATTGATACTTAAACAAGTAGTAGAATATCAAAAATTGCTCACTCTACGTTTATAAATTATACAAAAATTTATTAAATGATAAAATTTTAAAAACAAATAAAATAATTAAGAAAATAAAAATAGTAGAAAATATGTTAGTAAATAATCTTTTTAAATTATATATAAATTTATGCATACATATTTTGATATGATAAATAAGCAAATAATTCTTTTCTAACATAAAGTTTTTGGTATGATTTGTTAATAATGTGGAAGTTATAGTTACTTTTTCATGATATTTTGTGTGGCGCCTCGACTAGCATTGATTCCTCAGTTAAGGTGACACCAATTCAAACCTAAAATATAATTCAAAAGACAAAATTTAACAAAACACAATAGCCAGTAGCTTACGATAAACCCAAAAGATCATTTCATAGAGTACCATATGTACAAACCAAAAGTCTTAGATTCAACTTAAACATTACATAACATTCTTAAGTTTTAACGTCACAATTAGGTGTAGTCTATGTATACATACATAACACCTAATGTATTACAAAATAAGCCTCTCATCAAGCAAACCTCAAGCTCTTAGTCATCATCTAATCTTATCTAGGAAAAGAATAAAGGATAACAAAGGGGTAGGGGGATAAGTCCTAAGAACATTATGAGGGAAAAATTTGAGAATAATCAAAGAAAAACTTGTCGAAAGTGCATCAATTGATAAATAGATTCAATAATAAGAAAAACTTTACAATACGAAGCAAAAATGTGACAAGCCCATGTAATACCAAAGTTAACAGACTATTGGCAACTTTATCCTTATTGCTACCATAATAGAACATAAATGGTAATAAACGATAACAAACGGTACACATAGTACAATAATCATAACAGACTTCTGTTATTGCTCCATTACCCTAGCATTTAGCTTAATGCCCCAACATTCAGCTCAGTATATTACATGGCCGGTCTACACATCAAATCTCACTACTTGCAAATAGCTATTTCCACCATATCTACAAGTTAGGATTTTTAAAGGGTACTAGTTAGAAGACAAGCCACTGTTAGCCCATACTACCTGGTCATCTTTTTGGACTTAGTCCTAGATCCAACTCGACTCATGGCGTCTCATTAGGTGGTAACCCCCCAAGAGCAAGCTCAAGGTTACTTAACATATGCCAATAGATAATGTCGATTTCAAATAACTAACCAAGAAACATATTTGTGAAACCAAACGTAATAGTACAACCTGCAAAAATTAGCTGGCAAGGCTATACAAATAGTATACAAAATTATTTAAGCAGGAGTAGAAACAAAATTGGTTGGCAAGACCAAAACATCAACACATATAGGGAACGTTGGCAAGGTTATAGGGTGCATTGAATAGAAACAATTAATATAATAAGAGTTATGGGCACCAGAACGGGTACAATTAAATTCAACAAATAACATAGGGAATTCATGTGTTGAAGATTATTAACTTCCCAAGAAAAGATAAGTTTTAACCTTACCTTAAACTCCGGAAAGATGCTATTACGTCTTACAATCCAAAAGACCTTAGCTCCTTATCACCTACTCTAATAGAGTAAATTAAATGTCAAAACACTTGCACCATATCCTTTAACAATAATTATGTTCACCTTACCAATTTGGGCCGACTTGCACTATACACAACTTATATATCTAAGCATTTCGACTTGACATCATAAATCTTATCCCGATTATTTCAATCTATAATTACAATTTGGAGAACAAAGCACTAAAGACCTACCAAAAATCTAATAGATAGCTATAGTGATAAGTCAGCAGTGGCTAATTCTCCTGTTTATACTAGTATATATTATTAGTTCTCTAATCGGAGAATCCATGGTAACCTTGTGTTCTGTCCTCATGCTTTGGCTCTTTTTTGAACACTTAGTGGGTCTTTCAGGTTGTGGTTGGGCATTTGTTACTTGGCATGTAGGTTTGTGATATCCAACATGGAATCTGACTCCTTACTTTTGTGAAGTGCGAGTGCATCTCCTATGTATTCTATAATGAATTCCAAGAAATCTTTGCGCAAAGTGGTGTGAAAATTTGGAAAAGGAGTTTTTCAAAGGTGAGGTAACATAATGGGATCAAAAATTGAGAATAGAGACATAATATTGAGGCTATTAAGAGCCGACAAATATCTTGCCCTGGGTCTCTTTTAGGAGTTAAGAGATAAAAAGACTATATTTGCATGGTATGGTAGAGGAATAATAATTATCCAGAATATTCACTTTGGCTAATTAGTTGGGCTCTATGGGCTTGAGGTTGGACATCGACCATGAAGATTAGGTACTATTCAATTAATGAGTTTAATTAAATTAAGTTGATTAGTTTAAAAGGAGTTTTAAACTAAAATGAATATATGATATTTAAAAGTCACAAGGAGTTGTAAGCCCATATCCAATGAATTGTAGAACCTATTAGGTCACACAAAAAACCCAATTAGCTTCCAAGCATGATGGAATAATTTTCTAAGTGTTAGAGATTTCTTCTTGGTGACTGATTTTGAAGGATATAATATGACGGTCAATTTTGGCTTGATTAATTTAAATATTAAATTAATCGACTAATTTAAGGAGTTAAATTAGATCAATAATTAAGGAGTTAATTATTTGGTGCTAAGATGACCATCAATTGATCAAGTTGACTTAAAGAGTTAACTAAATTAACTTAAGAGTTAAGCTTGTTTGATTTAAGAGTTAAATCAAAGGTTAATTAATTAAATTAAAGTATTTAATTTAATTAATGGGAAGAATACTTTTGGGAGGGAAAATTTAAGAGAATTACTAATTTAAATTAGCATCTTAATTAATTTGGAATTGGATTCCCAATGTAATCAAAATGCACATGAAATTCAAGTAAGACTTGAATTTGAATTTGCCACCTTGGCAAGCCACTTGGGCAGTCACCTTGAGGAAGGTGTGATGCTGACTTGCATCACACCTTCCACCATCTATATATAGATATAGAGGGGGTGCAAGGATCAGCCATCACATTGCTGAAAGTGTAAGGAATTAGATTCTTTGCATTCCCTCCAAAAGCTCTTTCTCTCCATGCATTGCATAATGTGTTGAAGTTTTGCATTTCTTCTTCTTCCCAACCTGAAAATCCACCTCCTCTACCTCATTTTCTCTTCTCTAACTCTATCTTCTAGTGAGGGGAAATTGGCAATGGCAAGGCACTTGACTTACTAGATTTGGAAGATCCATCTGTAGTAGCTCCAGTTTGACAAATTTTTCTGAAGCAATCCAAAAACCTTTTTGCTCCAAATTTTTCACGATTTCTTCCTTAGTGTAAATTTATTTCTTATTTAATTTGATGATTTTTGGAAAATTTTAACTGGGGCAATTATTTTTGCCTTTCTACTGTGCTGATTCTGAATAGTTTCTAGATCTGAGAGTGATCATTGTTTTTCTCCTTGATTTTGAGCTACAAGAGGTAATTATTCATCATAATCTAGATATATAGCATGTATAGACCCCTAGTAGTATGATTAGCCTAATTAATTTAAGCTTATGGAGTTTTTATTATTAGATCCTAGCATTACTCTTGTTTTCAAATGATATCAGAGCCTTTTTCATGCTATGTTTTGGATTATTGCTTGGTTGATTCATGTGATGGATTGATCAATATCACCAAATACTTGATCCAAATAATGGATTGGAGTGTTTGGCTGATCATACATGTGACTCAATTGCTTGGTGAATTATTTTGCATGCTTTTATGTGATTTAAGTGTTCATTCATGTTTAAGTATGATTCAATTCATAATGATGAATGTTAAATGTTGATTCGGCATTAATATTTGTTATATGTTGATATAACATGTTGATGATTGATTAAAAGAGTTTTGATCATTTTTGGATCTAATTTGATTGAAGTTTTTATTGGAGATTTTGAAGAATATGATTCTAGCTTTAATCCAATTTTGAAAGCATGTTTGAGCACTTGAATTTTTATTTTTAAAAGGTGTTTTGAATATGGAAATCCATCTAAGATGTGTGTTTTAATGTTGGGAACATGAGCTAAAATTATTGGTGCATGAAATTTGAAAGGAAAGAACACTTGACATACCTTGACCCTAAAAACAGGGGCTGCCATGGCAACCAAGGTAGCTGGCTAGGTGTTGTGTTCATGGCATGCCTAGCCATGCACCTAAGCTAGACAACATCCTAGTTTGTGGAGTTTAGGTGAGTTTTTATTTGTTTTTCCAACTCTTTTACTGTTCAATTTTATTTTGCACCACACAAATTAAATGTACAAGTGTTATACAAGTTCTCAAAAATTATGTTTGACATTTTCAATGCTTTTAAAAATTGATTTACGTTATTCTTCCAATTATAAAATAAATGTTATGCTTGTTCAATTATTCGTTTATGAGATAAGCATTTAATTATTTGAAATTATTGTTAATTCTAAATTTATTTATTGTTCATTTAATTATTGAATGGATAATGAATGAATGAGGATGATCTTAGCCTATAATATTGATTTTATTTGTTTCAAGTTGTTGAAATGGGTTCTATTAAAAGGAGCTTGCATGCCTCTTATTCTACCTTGTAAAAGTTATGAGAGTAAAATCACTATGAGTGAGGATTTCCTATTCATGTAAATATTGCATAGAGACAAAGAGGTTTGAAGACCCATGAATGTATAGGATACAATCATGTAATAGCTTTGTTTAATCAACTCAATTAAAATCAACTAAGTGATGCACCTATGGCTCTAAGTGCATTACTTGGTTAGGCTCATGGTGATCCCACCCTAGGAGCATGGTAGGCATATTCACTTATTTATGCTTTTCATATTCTATTGATGTATGAAATACATGATTAGGATACAGCAAACCTAAGTAAGAAGATAAAATAATGAGATCTTTGCAAGTAAAAACCTTTCACTTAGAATATCTAAGTGCTTTTCAAATATTAAGTTAAAATGGATACAAATTAAAAGAGCTTTAATTAATTTAAGCATTCTACCATTATTTGTGTAATGTCTCACAAGTCGTGGGTCATATTTATAATGAAAAGTGGTGACTATATACTTAGCATGAGATGCACCTTCGATTTGAGAACCTATATACATTGGCACACTAGTCATGGGGTGTCATGGGGCTATCTTGAATTGATTTATTAATTGGTAGGTTTGACTTAAACCTAGTAATGTAGATGTCTCACGAGTCATGAGTCTACATGAAAAGTGAGGCAAATCATATCATGAATTGCATGAGTTGCAATTAGCAAAAGTTGCTTACCTTTAAATTATTTATGGATATCTCTCGAGTCGTGGGTCTATTTGCAAGTTCTTGGGTTCTTGATTCTTACTAGAAAATATGATTCTTGAATTCTTCTTGGGAATGAAGGATTTGATAAAATGGTGGGAGAAAAACATGCTTGAAGACCATGAATATGTTTTAATATCAAATCAATAACACGTTTGTTCTCTTTTTTTGCCTTTTGTAGATTTTTGAAATCTTCAACAAACAAATGGCTAAATCTATTCACAAGCATATTGAAAATCAGTAAACTCATCGGGCCTAGCTTCCAAGATTGGTTAAGAAACCTTAAAATAATTCTTAACTTAAATAAGGACATATGTACTTGATCAAAGTCCATTGTACATATTAGGTGATGAAGCCATCTATGAGGTTCATGAGGTGTTCACTAAATTTGTAGATGATAACCTACAATTCAATGCCTCATGTTGGCACCCATGACTAATGAGCTCCAAAAGACTCATAAGCACATGAAATATGCTTTTGAGATCTACTTGCACCTACAAGAGTTGTATGGTGTTCAAACTAGACATGAAAGTTTCTTTTTATCTAAAAAGCTTTTAGATCAAGGATGAGTGAAAGGGCTAATGTCCACGATTATGCTTTTAAGATTATTGGAATCATCAAAAAGCTTGGACAACTTAACGTGATCATGAGGACAATGATCTTTATATGGATTTGATCCTCCAATCATTACCACCCTCATTCGACCAATTCATTGTGAACTTTAACTTGTCTACGAAAAATGTGACGATCAATGAATTAGTGAACATGCTTGTGACCATTGAGGCAACAATGAGAAAGGAAAAACCTCATATGTTAGCATTCTCTTTCAAGTTGAAAAGTCCTAAGGGCCATATAAAGGGAGGTAAAAGGAAGAAAAGTTCTTTCTCAAAAGGAAAGCTACTTGAGAAAGGTTCAAGGTAGGCCAAGAAGAAGGCTAAAATAGATGCTCCTTGCTTCCACTGTGGTGAAAAGGATCATTGGAAGAGAAACTATAAAGCTTACCTTGCCATCATTGAGAAAGGCATATATTTCTTTGAGGTGCACTTAACGACTAATTCTTCCTCATAGGTATTGGATACCGTATATAATTCTCACCTTTGTAATTTGTTATAGGGGATGGAAAGAAAAAGGAGTCTTTGTGAAGAGGATATAATCCTCCACCTTGGAAATAGGGCAAGAGTTGCGACCAGGGTCTAAGGGATAATGAAGTTAGACTTGGGAAATTCTTGTATTGTTCTTGATCTAGTTTACTATATAGCCCATCTTGTTAAGAACATTGTTTCAATTTCTATTTTATATAATGAAGGATTTGATTTTTCAATATCAAATGAAAAGTGAAAAGCATTAAAAAATGGTTCTTTAATTGCACAAGTACATTGGTTAATGGATTATACATACTTGATTCTCAACCTTCACTAATATACATTTAAACTAACAAAAGGAAGCTAGATATCTAAGAAGATGCCATTTTTTAGCATACTAGACTTCGCCATATCTCTAAAAATAGGATAGCAAGTTTGAAGCTCTCAAAGCACTAAACGTTAGTGGCATTGAGGACCTTTCCACTTGTAAATCTTGTTTAAGAGGAAAAATGACCAAGGCTCCATTTGTAGGACAAATGGAGCGATCCACAAGTTTTTTGGATTTAATCTATAAGAACATTTGTGGACCACTATGAGTTAGTGGGAGAGGTGGCTATTCTTACTTCATCACATTCACCAATGACCATAGTTGGTATAGACATGTGTATCTTATGAAGTACAAGTTCGGGGCCTTCAAAAGGTTCAAAGAGTATAAAAGTGAAGTAAAAAGGCAAAATGCCACTTAGTATTAAAGCCCTTCAATCGAATCAAGAGGAAAATACTTAAGTACTAAATTCTTGGATTATCTTAAGGAGAATGGTATTCTCTCACAATGGACTCCACCTGGCACACCCCAACACAATGAAGTACCCTAGAGCAGAAACCATACCTTATTGGACATGTTACGTTCCATGATGAATTTTTTCAATATACCTATATACGTTTGGGGATATTACTTAATGACGGTGGTGAAGTTACCAAATGTATTACCTTCGAAGTTGATGCTAAAGACTCTATATGAGAATAGCATAGCAAATAACCCTCTTGCCACTATCTAAGGGTTTAGGGATCTCCCACCTACGTGAGATGAACAGTAGGAGATATGTTGTATAGTAGATCCACCTTGTGCAAGTTTGTGGGATATCCTAGAGAGTCTATAGGTTATTACTTTTATGATCCCTTAGAACAAAAGGTATTCATTTCGAAGAACGCTACCTTTTTGAAAAAGAATTTTTTATTAGATAAGAATGGAATTATCATTGAACTTGATGAGGTTCAAGATGATTAAGAAATCCCACAAAGTGGTGGAAACAAATGATCAACTAGAACCTTGTACACAACCTCTAAAAAGGTCAAATTGAATTAAGAAGTAACCCGAAAGGTTCAGACTCTTCATAAGATAGGATAATCAGATGATTGTTAAGCCTCTATTTGTATTACTTTGAATATCATATTTAGGACTTAACAAATAAATTTCTTCTTTAAAGCGTTATAATTCCCTTTCCAATTGATGAAAATATTGGAACAGCAGGAATACAGGTATAGAAATTGCAAAGTAAGACAAATTGACCCAAGTTGATGAAAATGCTTTGTGGATGACATGTCATTATCAAAGATGGGCAGAATAGTCTTTATTTATTTGAGTCCTATTCTAATTAAAAGACTCTTTCAAGTAGTTATAAATAGGTCTCTTAGAAACTAAATGGGGGCATAAAAGAGCACATATTCGGATTTTCTATTTTGGAGATTAGATGTATTGTGAGAATTTGAGATTCGAAGAAGGGCAAAGGGGATTATTAGTATTTATTAGGTCATTGCCACTGAAAAATTCAATGCCACCGCCTAACGACGCCTCCCACGGTGAGCTTTCTAATGGTCAGCTTGGTTTTCTATTTATTCACCAGAAAATGGCTCAAATGTTGCCCTAAAACCTCAAAAACCACTTTGCTCTATTATGTTTTCACTGGTTTTTGCCTTTGTTGCCATGTGGAACTCCCAGGTAATGGTATTTTCACCCTTTCCACGTCAAAGGATTCTTAATGAGTCGCTCAGAATCAATATTTGGTCGTCACTTATCGTCTCTCGCCTGGTGGGTTTCTTCGAGCTTTTTGATTTTGATGGCCTATTGCCTAGAATGCCGCACGCAAAATGCTAGAAGGAAATTGGTGAAGTGAGGAAGAAAATGCTCAATTTGGTTTGGAGAAAGGTTGGCCAAAAAATAAGATTGCTGGAGGGGAGATAGTCATGGACGGGAAGAGAAGGAAGAAGGAAGAAAAAATGGAATGAGGGTCATTGTGAGTTTTGCTAGGTTTATTGAGTTTTTTAAAAAATAATTTTTCCAATTTTTCAATTTAGAAGAAAAACTTCCAATTAGTCCTTAATCAAGTCCTTGCAAGCCTTAAAAAATTTAGCTTTAACCGCATTGACCAAAGCTCTTCTATGCATTCCCTTTTGTTTTCAAAAATTGTTCAATCAATGTTTTTAAAATTATAAATCTGACCCCAAAACTTTTAAAATTTTTGCAATCAAGTCCTCTTTAATATATTTTTATTTTTAAAATAATTAAGTAATTCTAAATAATAAACAAAAAATTGAAATTGCATAAATAAACTAACATTAAGAAATTATCATTAATATTTGAAATATTGGGGGTGTTATTGAGCTCCCCCTCTAAAAGAATCTAGTCCACAGATTCTCACCTGAAGATTGGAATAGCTTAGGATATTATTGGAGCATGAGATCCTTTTACTCCCAAGTTACCTCTTCAGCATTTTGATTGCACCATAGTACTTTTACTTGAGGAATCCTTCGATTCCTAAGTTCTTGATACTTTTGATCTAAGATAAAAATTGGTTGTTTCTCATATATCAAATCACCTTTCAATTCCATAAGTTCATGAGATATAATGTTTAAGGCAGTAATTTTGTAGCTGTGAAACCTAGAAGACATCATGTATCCCTGCTAGATTTTGGGGTGGCAGCAAACAATAGGCTACTAGTCCAATTCTTTAGCATGTTTCATATAGCCCAATATATCTCGAACTCAGCTTTCCACCTTTGCCTATTTTTTTACCCCCTTTTTTCAGTGATACATAAAGAAACACTCAATTGCCAACCTCAAACTCTAAATCCTCCATTCATCTATTGGCATAACTTTCTTGCCAATTTTGTGCAACCTTCATTCGTTGCTTAATAATATATACCTTTTCTATAGTCTCTTGGATTAGTTCAGATGTTACAGTTCTTGGAGTTTTATCAATGGTACCCTTATGCTATATCAGATCCTAATATAGTAAGGACTAACTATTTTAGCCACACAGTACTTTGTATGGTGCCATTTGAATAATAGATGGATAGCTGTTATTGTAGGAAAATTCAATTAGGGGTAGATGTCAAGTCCAACTTCCACAAAAATCCAAAACAAAAAATGGCAGTATATCCTCCAAAATTTGAATAACTCGTTTTGACTGTCCATTAGTCTGAGGATGAGTGGTCGAGCTAAACTGCAACTTTATTCTCAGCTATTTTTGTAAACCTTTCCAAAGTCTTAATGTAAACTTTGGATCTTGATCGGAGGCATACTAATTAGGATTCCATGTAATTTGATGATCTAATTAATGTATAATTTTGTCAATTTCTCAACCTTGTAGTAAGTTTTGACTGGTAGAAAATATGCAAACTTTGTTAATTGGTCCACTATTACCCAAATACTATCATAACCACATCTAGCTGTCAATAGACAAGTCACAAAATCCATGGTCACATGTTCCCATTTCCAGTCAGGGATAGACAGTGGTTGTGGCAACCCTAAGAGTTGCTGGTGTTCTGCCTTCACCAATTGACAGGTTAAGCATTTTTGCACAAAATCTACTATGTCTTTCTTAATCCTATTCCACGAGAACTGTTTCTTGAAGTTTTTATACATTCATTCCTTTGAGATGTACTGTATACCTAGCTCAGTGTGCTTCTTCTAATACCTTTTCATTTCACTCCTCTAATACACAGATTCTCTTATGAAAAAATAGTGTTCCCTAGTTATCCGTGTTGAACTCAGACTCTCTGAAACTTTCAATCATTTCTCTTTATCTCAACATCTACTCATCTTTGGCTTAGGCTTGTTGGATTTTCTCATATAATTCAAACTATATTCTAACCCCTGTGTTCCAGAGTTACTGTTTTACCCCTATCACAGCAGTTGCTTTCAACATTTTCAATGCTTCTACTCTTTGCAAATGAGTTATTCCTGCCTCACAGCTCAGAGCATCGACTACTACATTTGTTTTTCTAGGATGATAAGTTATGGTAACATCATAGTCTTCTAGAAATTCCATCTGTCTTTATTGTTCCATGTTCAAATCCTTTTACAAATGTAGATATTTGAGGCTTTTATGATATGCATACACTTCAAATGAAGCATCATAAAGATAGTGTCTCTACTTTGACAATGTAAAAATGATCACGGCTAGCTCCAGATCATATGTGGGATAGTTTTCCTCATGAGATGTTAACTTCCTAGATGCGTAGGTAACAACATGCCCTCTTTACATCAATATGTATCCCAATCCCTTATAAGAGGTGTTCGTATACACCCCAAAATCTTTTAACCCAATAGGTGGGCTAAAATTGGAGCTGTAGTCAAGCAATTCTTCAGTTTTTAAAAACTTCTTTCACATTCCTCATCCTATATGAATAGCATATTTTTTGGGTTAGCTTGGTTGACGGACTTGCCAACTTGGAGAAGTCGTGAACAAATCTCCAGTAGTAACCAGCCGGTCCAAGAAAGCTCTAAACCTTTGTGACATTTTTGGGTCTTTTCCAATTGATAATCACTTCTATCTTGGAGGGATCAACTTCTATTCCATTTTGGGAGATTACATGATCCAGAAAAGTTACTTTCTCTATCAGAACTTGGACTTATTGAACTTGGCAAACATCTTATGCTTTTTTAGAGTTCTTAGAACTATGCATAAGTATTTTCTGTGCTCTTCTTTGGACTTAGAGAAAACTAAGATATCATCAATAAACATAACTATAAATGTGTCCAAGTATGGTCTGAATATTTGGTGCATTAAATCCATGAATGCTATTAGGACATTAATTAAACCAAATGGAATCACTACAAACTCATAGTAACCATATCAAGAATTGAAAGCAGTTTTTAGAATATCTTCTTCTCTAATCTTCAACTAGTAATACCTTTGCCTCAAATCTTGCTTCAAGAAGATTCTCGATCCCTACAGGAGGTCAAATAGCTTTTCCACATGAGGTAATCAATATTTATTCTTGATGGTGACCTTATTCAAATCTCAATAATTGATGCACATTCTTAAAGACCTTTTTTTCTTCTTGACAAGTAGTATGGGAGCTGCCTAAGGAGATGTGATAGGTCTGATAAACTTCTTTTCCAATAGCTCATGTAGTTGACTTTTTAACTCCTTAAGTTCGACAAGTACCATTCGATACTGAATCTTGGAGAATGGCGTAGCCTTCAATAGTGTATGTATAATGAACTCTATCTCTCTATTAGAGGGTAGTAAGTTTAAGTCTTCAGAAAATACCTTTGGGTATTGTGCTACTCTGATTATATCTTGGGGCTTGTTAATGAGATATGCTTGGAATCATTACCTATCCTTATTTAGAATCTGGCTAGCTTCCATTGTTGATATGATTAGTATTAGGAATGTTTTGCCTATGGAATGGTGTGAAGATATCAATGCCCCTTCTGCAAGAGTAATGCACTTAGTGAAGTGATTAACCTATGCTTGATGGTTATACAACCAATCCATCCCAAGGATTACATCATACCTTTAGATGGGCATTCATATTAGATTGGTTGGATACACTCGACTTTCGATCTTAATTAAGCAGTCCTAATACATGGTATCCGTGACTAACTCTACTTCTAAGGGTGTTCTTACTTCTACTTGATAAGCCATAGTTTTTGGTTGCACATTTAGTTTGTCATAGAAATCAACAAATATAAATGAATGGTAATCACCGGATCATATAATGCTTTACCAAGAGTTTTAGAGATAGTAATCATACCTTCCACTACCACATTAGGGTCTAGTATATCTTTTCCAGTTAGAGCATAAGCATGGGCTTGAAATTTCTACTAGCGCTGGGCCTTTTGTCTTAGGGAAATATTTCAAAAGGTATTGGCTACTACCACATTGTAGGCATTTACCTTGCTTTCGCTAACAATTCACTTCTTCATGACTAGTCGACCCATATAATCCACATGGTGTCAATGCCTTACCTATAGCTTGATTTACTGTCTCATCAGCTTGAGTAATTCCTTGGTACTTGCCTTCAGCCTGTGGCCTCAACTATTTCCTATTGGTGCCACTCGGTCCACCAGAAAGTTGTCTTACTTTTTTGCCATTTTCTTCTATCTTTTGAATTTTTGATAATTTTGACTCTAGTTGCATTACTTGCTAACTGCTATGTTGAAATTTGGTAGATTGAAGATAGCCAAGCCTCGTCTCAATTTAGGCTATAACCCTTATACAAATCACTGAATCTGTCAACCTTTATCTTTTGAGACATAGGGTGCATACGGTATAACTTAGCTAAAAGTTGCCTCACACTGGCTAACAGTCTAGTTTCCTTGAATTAATTTCATGAACTCATGCTTCCTAGACTATTTAACCACTAGAGGTATATACTTATCCATGAATTCCCTAGTGAAATTTGAAAGCAAGATAGGCACTAGGATCTATAATCAAAACTTTAGAACATAAAATAACTAGTGCCTACAAGCATTACATGGATCTAATCATACCTTGAATTCAGATTTAAATAGAGAATTATCTTGATAAACAAATCCAGAGTGAAACAAGTGAACTCTTCACTAATTCCAAATTTTGTCTGCTCGTGGCACAGTAGAAGAATAGCAACGATCGCCCTACCAAATTACCTCCAAAAATTCATAAAAAATTACCGAAGATATCCAACACCGTGGTGAATCTTCAGTAAAAAAATTCAGATCAATTGGCTTTCTGGATCATTCTGGAGAAATTTGGTATTCCACAAGTGAATATTTGCGATGCACAAATTGCAAGGCGTATCGACGGAAAAGAAATTGCACATGTCGAATGGATCAGAGAGGGAAGGGTTCCCTTACAAACCATTCGCGCTAAAATGACTCATTTTTGGTAATAGATGAACATTACTGTATGTAAATTTGTATGCATGATAGACATTGATGCTCTAGTGCATTTCTCTGTCTGAGTCAGAATAAATATATTTTCGAACCTTCTCTTTAAAATTCAAAGTGGATGTTCCTGCTCAAATCTCAGCAATCACTTGTTCTGATTCTACATATATGGATAGAACTTATAACAGGGTCTCAAAAACTAAGTAATTTTTGCTGGGCCCTTATCATTTTTTTATGTTCATTAGGATTAATAGGAGCATCTGTCGACAAAAGGATCAAAATTTCTTGTTACCCTTATTTTTATGTAAAGGGTCTAGTAGGTTAGGTAGCTTCTGCTATCTTTTTTTCCATTTGGATTTTTTATGCTCCTAATGTTTTGGGGCATCCCAACAATTATATACCTGCTAATTCGATGTCCACCCCATTGATAGGGATTTCAATCGAGATACCTGAAGGGGGCATTAGTTCGTTCTCGCATTCTTGACTCGATTGGAGTGGAATGATGAATCTATTTCATCACCTGACCTCACGTAGAGAGCTCTCCAAAAACAGAGCAAGCCACACATCTTGCCTCTATTGAGATAGTCCACACATCAATAAAACTTCCTAAATTCTCTAATTCATAAGCTAAAATATAACGAGAGAATTGGGGAAAAAGGAGGCCAAAATTTTGGTAGGAGGAGGAAGAAAAGTTAAGCCTTCAACACATGAAATGCTAGCTTGCACAAAGGGTTGATTTTGAAAGGAAAAATGAAGAATCTAATTCTTAACACCTTTTACACACCACATTCTCTCTTTGGCCGGCTCCCATGCTATATCTATATATAGATGTGAATTTGTGTGATGACAAGGTGGCATCACAAATTCCATGAAGGGAAGTTAAAGGGGAGGCCACGATGCCAAGGTGGCAAGGGAGTCTAAATTTCATTTGAATTTTATTTGCATCTTAATTACATTTAGAATCTCATTTAAAATTAATTAAGATGCAATTTCAAATCTCATTTGAGTCTTCCCTCCAAAAATGCATTCCTCCTAATTAATCAAATTAAACTCTTTAATTTAATTATTTATGCCTTGACTTAACTCTTAAAGTCAAACTAGTTTAACTCTTTAAGCTTCATTGTTAACTTAAATCCTATAGTCTAAGATGATCTTAGGGCTTCATCCAAATGGAAGTGAAGTATAATAAAGCATAAGATAAAGGTGGCCATATAAAGAATATCATTCAATTAAGATTGTTTTACATGGTAATAGGTTGTACAAGGCGAATCTCAGTGGCTTGCAGGGTACTATTTCAACAATTTCCCACTTGCCCTAAAGCCAATTTCCCACGACTTTAAGATCTATCTTCTCAAGATGTCTTTCAAAGACCTTTTGCAATAGAGGCTTAGTTAGTGGATCTGCTATGTTCTCTTCCGAGGCAACTCTCTCTACTCAAATATCGCATCTATCAATGACCTCCCAGATCAAATAATATCACCTCAATATATGCTTGGATCGCTGTTGAGATCTTGGCTCTTTAGCTTGTGCTACCACCCCATTGTTGTCATAGAAGACAACAACTAGCTCAGCAATGCTTGGCACTACATTTAACTCTTGAATAAAGTTTTTCATCCAAACACCTTTCTTTGTAGTTTTTGAAGCTGCAATATATTCTACCTTTGTGGTAGAGTTGGCCATGGTGTCTTGTTTGGAACTTTTCCAACTTACCGCACTGCTATTTAGGTAAAAAATGAATCTAGAAATGAATTATAGGTCATCTATATCAGATTAGAAACTAGAGTCTGAAAACCCTTTAAATTTTAATTCTCTATTGTCATACATTAAATACAAGTCCTTAGTTCTTCTCAAGTACTTATGGATCATTTTTATGGCCATCTAGTGACTCTCATTAGGGTTGGATTGAAACCTATTCATAACACTTAGCGAGTGTGTCACATCCTATCTAATATATTAAACCGCATACACTATGCTCCCTATTGCTAAGGCATAGGGTATATGGGACATTCTTTGTTTCTCCTTCTCAGTCTTGTGGGCCATAGACTTGGAGAGACAAATCCCGTGTCCTATGAGAAGAAACCCTCTCTTAGATTCTTCTATACTAAATCTCTTTAGTATCTTGTCAATGTACAAGTTTAGGAAAGCCTTAGCATCCTCCTCAATCTATCTCTATAGATACGTATTCCTAATATGTAAGATGCTTTTCCTAATTTCTTCATGGAGAATTATATAGATAATCATGCTTTAGTGCACTCTAACATTCTTACCTCATTCTTAATGAAAAGGATGTCAATGACATAAAACACAATAAATTGTACTAAACTCCCACTAGCCTTCTTGTACACACATAGCTCATACACATTTTTGACAAAGCCAAACAAGTTAACTATTTCATCAAAATGTATATTCCAACTTTGGAATGCTTATTTGAGTCCATGGATGGTCTTTTGGAGCTTGCAAACCTTTTGTTCACTTCCTTTGGATGTAAAACCTTATGGTTACTCCATGTAAATTTCTTCTTCAATGTTACCATTGAGAAAAGTGGTTTTCACATCCATTTGTCATATCTCATAGTCATAATATGCAACTATGGCTAATAAGATCCGAATAAACTTAGGCATAGTGACCGATGAAAAGGTTTCCTTGAAATCAATACCGAGTCTTTGAGTGTAACCTTTTGCCACTAATCACACCTTAAAAGTCACTACTTCTGCATCTACTCCAAACTTTCACTTATAGATCCACTTGCAACCAACATGAACTATTTCTTTTGGTAGATCTACCAAAGTCTATACTTTGTTTGAGTACATAGAGTTTATTTTGGATCTCATGGCATCAAGCTAATGTCTCAAATCTATGTCCGACATAGTCTCCTCATAAGTTTTTAGATCTTTATTTTATTGACTCATCTTATGAAGAAATTCAAACTTTTTGGGTTTTTTCTTGATCTGATCCGACCTTCTTAGAGGTTGTATACTAGGTTTTTGCAATTCTATTGTTTCTACCATTTTTGGGATTTCTTGATTGTCTTGAACTTCATCAAGCTAAATGATAATGCCTTTTCTATCCAATAGAAATCCATTTTCCAAAAAGTGGGTACTCCTCAATACAAACACCTTTTAGTCTGAGGGGTCATAGAAGTAATAGCCCATAGACTCTCTTGGGTATCCTACAAACTTGCACAAAGTGGATCTGCTATCCAATATATCCCCTATTGTACATCTCATGTAGGTGGGAGATCTCCAAACCTTTGGATAATGGTAAAA
Organism: Jacaranda copaia; assembly: GCA_014898725.1. Lineage (NCBI taxonomy): Eukaryota > Viridiplantae > Streptophyta > Magnoliopsida > Lamiales > Bignoniaceae > Jacaranda > Jacaranda copaia. The sequence continues at coordinate 663,164 of JACGDI010004167.1, forward strand.
AGGTGTTTTTCCATGCCATATCTCATATGGGGTTTTTGGGCACTATCTTTGACAGTATTATATTTAGTAACCTCACAACCGTTTCTAAAGCGTATCCCCAAAAGGATATGGGTATATCAAAAAAACTCATCATGGAATATACCATGTCTAATAAGGTACGGTTTCTCCTCTCGACTACTTCATTAAGTTGGGGTGTGTTGGGTGGAATCCATTAAGGGAGAATTCCATTCTCTTTAAGGTAATCCAAGAATTTGACATTTAAGTATTCTCTCCCTCGATCCAATTGAAAGGCTTTAATACTAAGTCCTTTCTACTTTTCTACTTCATTCTTATACTCTTTGAACTTTTCAAATGCCTCGGACTTGTACTTTATAAGATACACATGTCCATACCAACTATAGACATTGGTGAAAGTCATGAAGTAAGAATAGCCACCTCTCCCATTAACTCTTAGTGATCCACAAATATCCGTATGGATCAAATCCAAAAAACTTGTGGATCACTCCATTTGTCCTCCAAATGGAGCCTTGGTCATTTTTCCCTTTAAACAAGATTCACAAGTTGGGAGATCCTTAATGCTACTAACTTTTAGTGCTTTGAGAGCCTCTAAATTGCTCATCCTATTCTTACAGATTTGGCCAAGTCTTGCATGCCACAAAATGGCATCTTCTCAGATATGAAGCTTTATTTTATTTGTTTGAGCATGCATCAGAGGAGTGGAAAAATGAAGCATGTATAATTCATTAACTAATGTACCTTGTGCAATTAAGAAACCATTCCTCAATGCTTTAAACTTCCCATTTGATATTGAAAAATTAAATCCTTCATTATCTAAAACAGGAATTGAAACAATGTTCTTAACAAAATTAGATACATAGTAAATTAGATCAAGAGTAATATAAGAATTTCCTAAGTCTAGTGTTACTACACTTGGACTATGGCTGCAACTCTTGCTCCATTTCCAAGGCGGAGGATCATATCCCCTTCACATAGACTCTTTCTTCTTTCCATCCCTAATAAGGAGTTATAGAGATGAAAACCACATGCAGTATCAAATACCAATGAGGAAGAATTAGTCATCAAATCTACCTCAAAGAAAAACATACCCTCTCAAGAGTAGGTAGGTAAGCTTTGTAGTTTCTTTTCCAATGACCCTTTTCACCACAATGGAAAAAATTTACATTGATTTTAGCTTTCTTCTTAACTCTTTCAAAACTCTTCTCAGGTTGCTTCCCTTTTCAAGAATAACTCTTCTTCCTCTTATCTCCCTTTCTAGGGCCCTTAGAACCTTTCGACTTAGAGAAGAATGCCATCATAAGTGGTTTTTCTTTTCTCATTGTTGCCTCCATGGTTACTAACCTATTCATCAATTCGTTGATTGTAAATATTTACTTGGACATGTTAAAATTCACAACAAAATGGGTGAATGAGAGTGGCAATGATTGGAGGATCAAATCCACATAAAGGTTATTATCCATGATCATGTTAAATTGTCCAAGCCTTTTGATGAGTCCAATCATCTTAAGCCTGTGTTCATGGACACTTACCCTTTCACTCATCCTTGTCCTAAAGAGCTCCTTAGACAAAGCAAACTTTTCTTGTCTTATTTGAACACCATACAACTCTTGTAGGTGCATGTAGATCTCTGAAGCATGTTTCATGTGCTTATGAGTCTTTTGGAGCTCATTAGTCATGGATGCCAACATGAGGCATCTAACTTGTAGATCATCATCCACAAATTTCATGAATACTTCACAAACTCCATCAGCTGCATCATCACCCAAAATGTTCAGTAGACTTTGATCAAGAACATATGTCCTCTTGTCAAAGTCAAGAATTATCTTAAGGTTTCTCAACCAATCTTAGAAGTTAGGCCCAGTGAGTTTATTGGTTTCCAAAATGCTTGTGAGTAGATTTTTATCCATTTGTTTGTTGAAAATTTAAAAAATCTACATGAGGCAAAAAAATAGAATTAGCATGTGATTGAGTTTGATATTAAAACATGTTCATGATTTTTCAAGCATGTTTTTTTCCCACTATTTTATCAAATCCTTCACCCCCAAGAAGAATTCAAAAAATCACATTTTCTAATGAGAATTAAGACCCCAATGACTTGTCAATGGACCTTCATGATCGAGTGCCATCCACGAGCAATCGAAGGGTAAGCAATTTTTACTAATTACATCTCATGTAACTTTTGATATATTTTACCTCACTTTCCATATAGACCTATGTGACCGTGTGCCATCTATACTACTAAGTGTTAAGTCAAACCTACCAATCAAACTTTATCTCAACACTGACATCCCCTGTGATTGAGTGCTAATGCGTGAGGGTTCCCAAGTCAAAGGTTCATCTCATGCTAAGTGTATGCTTATAGCATTCCTCCTAAGTGTGACTCCCGTGATCGAATGCCATCACATAAAATCGGTAGCATTATCATAGCATACACTATTGGTGAAAAGCTTAAATTAATTAAAACTCTTTTAATTTATATCCATTTTTACTTAATATTGAAATTACTTAGATGTTCTAAGTAGAGGTTTTTGCTTGCAAAGATCTTATCATTTTATCTTCTTATTTAGGTTCTCTATATCCTAATCATGTATCTCATACATCAATAGGATATGAAAAGCATAAATAAGTAAATAGCCTAGCATACTCCTAGGGTGGGATAACCATGAGCCTAATCAAGTGATGCATTTAGAGCCATAGGTACATCACTTCGGTTGATTTTAAGTAGGTTGAATTAAACAAACTATTACATGAGTGTATCCCATACATTCATGGGTCTTAAATTGGCCACCATGCCTCTATTGGACTCTTTGCTCCATACAACATTTACATGAAATAAAAATCCTCATCCTTAGAAGTTCTACTCTCATAACGTTTACAAGATAGAACAAGAGGCAAGCAAGCCACATTTAATACAACCCATTTCAACAACTTTAAAAAAAAATAAACTGAATTTAAAAGGCTCATGATCATCTCCATACATGTATCATTCATTCAATAAATAAATGAACGACAAATAAATCTAGAATTAACAGTTAATTCCATCAATTAAATGCTCATTTCATAAACAAATAATTGAACAAAGCATAACACTTATGCCATTAATAGGGGATCAACTTTAACCAATTTTCAAAAGTATTCAAATATGGCAAACATAATTTTTAGCAATAGCACAACATTTGTGCAACCAATGTGTACAGTGTAAAAACTTGTTGAGCATTAAAGGAGTTGAGAAAACAACTCAAAGCTCACAAAATACACCTAAGATCAGATTGCCCAGCAACCCTCAGCACACAGCTGGGCAGCCTGTGTGCACAGTGTGTGCTTGCTGCCTGGCCAGCACCCAAGGAGAGCCAACATCCCTGGCTTTTGGAGTTCAAGACATACCAGTCCATTCTCCACTCAACTTTTATGCACCAATAATTTTAGCACATGTTCTCAACATCACAATACAAATTTTAGATCAATTTCTAGATTCAAAAAACCTTTTAAAATTGGAAATAAAAGTGCTCAAACATGCTTTCAAAAATTGAAAAAAATGAGAATCAAATTCTTCAAGTAATCTCCAACATAATTCCAATCAAAATGGATCCAAAATAGACCAAAACTCTTTCAGTCATAAGCCAACATGCTATATGAACATATAACATCAATTAATGCCAAAACATATTTCAATATTAATCACTATGAATTAAAACATACTAACTATAAGAATTAACACTTAAATCACATAATAGAATGCTTTTAATTCACCAATCAAGGAGCCACATGCAAATCACCCAAATTCCTAAATCCAACAATTGAATCAAGAATATGGTGATATAGATCAATCCATCACATGAATCGATCAACCAAGCAAAATCCAAATCTAAGCATAATTAAGGCTCTGATACCACTTGAAAGCAAGATAGGCACTAGGATCTATAATCAAAACTTTAGAACATGAAATAACTAGTACCTAAAAGAATTGAAGGATATAATCATGCCTTGGATTCAGATTTAGATATAGGGTTACCTTGATAAGCAAATACGAATGAAACAAGTGAACTCTTCATCAATTCTAGATTTTGTCTCCTCACGGCACATCATAATAATAGCGACGATCGCCCTACCAAATCACCTCCAAAAATTCTGAAAAAATTACTGAAGATAGACAAAACCTTTTAGAATCATCATTCATGAATATAGATTAATTTTCTATCTAGATCACCTTGGAGAAATTTGCAAAGTCATACCTCACATAAAGAGCTCTCCAAAAATAGAGCATGGCACACGTCTTGCCTCTATTGAGATAGTCCACACACCAATAAAACTTCATAAATTATCTAATTCATAAGCTAGAATAGAATCAAAGAATTGGGGATGAAGAAGGCTGACATTTTGGTATGAGAAAAAAGAAAAGCTAAGCCTTCAACACATGAAATGCTAGCTTGCATAATGGGTTGATTTTGGAGGGAGAAATGAAGAATCTAATTCTTCACACCTTTTGCACACCACATTCTCTTTCTAGTTGGCTCCCATGCTATATCTATATATATAGATATGGATTGTGTGATGCCAAGGTAGCATCACACATTCTATGAAGAAAAGGGGGTGGCCAAGATGCCAAGAGAGCAAGGAAATCCAAATTTCATTTGCATCTCAATTACATTTGGAATCTCGTTTCAAATTAATTGAGATGCTATCTCAAATCTCATTTGCGTCTTCCCTCCAAAAATGCATTCCTCCTAATTGATCAAATTAAACTCTTTAATTTAATTAATTATGCTTTTACTTAACTCTTTAAGTCAAACTAGCTCCACTCTTTAAGCTTAATTGTTAATTTAACTCTTTAAGCTAACTTGACCAATTGATGGTCATGTTGGCACCAAATAATTAACTCCTTAATTATTGGTCTAATTTAACTCCTTAAATTAGTTGATCAATTTAACTCTTAAATCAATCAAGCTAAAAATTGACCTTCAAATTTGGCACCAAAATTTGGTCTATTAGGATAGAGAGATCCCTTTTCTAACTCTATAGAAGATTCCCTCCATAAATTAGGAAGAAAATTAGATTTTGTGTACCATTCATTGGACATGGGCTCATAACGCCTTGTGTCTTTTGAATATCTTATATTTATTCTAGTTTAAAACTCTTTTCAAACTAGTCAACTCAATTTAATTAATCTCATTAATTGAAGAGTACCCAATCTCTATGGTCTTTATGGTCGATCTCCAAAGTCAAGCCCATGGAGCCTAACAAATTGGCCAAAATGAATATTCTGGAGAACCATCATCGCTCTACACATGCCATGTAAATTCCATCTTTTCATATCCTATCTCCTAAAAGAGGCCTAGAGTAAGATATTTATCGGCTCCCCATTAGTCTTAATACTATACCTCTATTTTCAATGTTCGAATCTATTTGTGTAACCTTACTTTTAGAAAACTCTTTTTCCAAATTGTCACACCACTTTGCGTAAGGATTTCTTGGAATCGATCATTATAAAATACATAGGAGATGTATTTGCTCTTCACAATAATGAGGAGTCAGATTCCATCTTGGATCTCACAAACCTCCATGTCAAGTAGCTTATACCCAATCTTAACCTGAAAGACCCACTAAGTGGTCAAAGATGAGTCAAAGCATGAGGATCAGACACAAGGTTACCATGGATCCTCAGGTCAGAGGACTAATAATATGCACTAGCATAAGTAGGAGAATTAGCCACTTCCAACTTGCCACTTCAACTATCTAGTGGATTCTCTAGTGGGTCTTTAGTGCCTTGTTGTCTAACAGGAATTTACTAACATACACCTGTATCTCATACAGTTGCTCATGTAATGGTGCGATCTCCAACTCTTAGATTTTCGCATTATTAGTGCAAGTTTATCCAGATCTTAGATGCCCTGTCTCATAAGATCCTATGACTTGGAAGTTTTATGATCACGATCGTGTGAAACTTATTCTATGGTCACAAAATCAAGTCCCGCAATCTAAGGTGAATTAAGGACTTCATCCAAATACAAGTGAAGTATAATAAAGCATAAGATGAAGGTGCCCATATGAAGAATATCATTCAATCAAGATTATTTTACAAGGTAATAATTTGTACAAGGCTAATCTCATTGGCTTGCAAAGTACTATTCCAACAAAATCTTCCCATGTCTTAAAAGTTACTGAAGCTATCCACCAATAGTTGATCATTTTTGACCAAATTCTTATAGATCTTACTTAGAGGAATGTGACGAACCACACTTTCTGTTCGTCAAGGTAGCATAAAGTGTTAAATATGACGTCAAGATCTTCAATCTATTCTTCAGCCTTTCGATTGTTAGGTTCTCTATAAGACTTTGAGGGCTAGAAATGGAGAAATCATTGAAATGCCCAATCCTCAGCCATTAGTTGAGCTTGCAACTCACCTTTGGTTCCTTTTGATATACCAGATTGCTGGCTCTTCTACTAAAAGGGTTTTTGATACTTTTTCTTGTTACTTAGCTTGAGATCGAGTAGAAGCTACTCACTTGGGAACACGATAGTTGTTAAACTATTATCCCTGAGGTCTTCCTCACTGACCAAATTTAGGTGGAGCAAGTCTAGAAGTATTGTTACGAGATGCTATTTCTATTTAAAGATTTTTGGAGCACGTCTCAAGCCTGTGATTATAAGTTGCAAATAAACTCCTCAATTCTTAACAACTCTTCCAACACTTTCAAGTTTTAATTAAAGAAAGCAAAGTTAAGAAAACTTCAAAAGTTCATAACAAAAAAAGAGTGAGAAAATTTTGCTAACAATTTCCCAAAAAGTCATTTATATTCATAATAAGTGAGCAATAGCATAGTTATATAGGCATATACATATATAAGTTCAAAAGTTGCAAAATGGTTATGCTAAATATATGCCTAATTGCAAACAAAATGACAAGGCATAAGAAGAAGAGGGAAAAAAGAGAAAAGATGTTATCAGCCAAAGTTAAAAGGTTTGATAGTTAAAAGTCAACCTAACTACTATCCTATTAACATACAACCACATCCACAGTACCATGACCTAGTCCAAGGTGCCTTCATCAGTGATGTTAGACATTGTATCTAACTCATCATCACTCCATCAATCAAAGTTGTCTCACATGAGATCCAGGTCCACCTTATCCTCCTCATTGTTAATCTCTAGTGGTGCCATAACTGGGGGTTCTAGGATGCAATTAGCATCAGAGACCTCTTTGGGCTCTTTCTCTGGTTTTTCTTTAGATTCTTCCTCTGATCTTTTCTCTAATTTTGCCTCTCGTTCCACCTTAGGCACCAGTGTTCGCTTCCTAGCAGCTACATCAATTCCTGTGTGGACACTGATGACCTAATCAATAGCCCAACTATAGTACTCTATCATTCTACTCATCTCGTCCATAGTCGGGTGAGGAATATCAACCAACTTCTTATAGTTAGACTGTAGATTACATTGTTGCTTCCATGTTAGCTAGTATGGTGCGAAGCTCTTGAATTTGTGCCTTCGATATATTGATTTGAAGATTTTCTCATTTGATGTCATCCATGATGCGACCAATGAGGTAATCTCGAGCACCCAACATTTCCCTCAGGGTGAGTGCTTCCTCTCGTGCCTGTATGAGGTTTTCATATTGGTCATAAAAACTTTCTTCCAATGTTCTACATATCTTTTTTAATTTTTCCTTTTCCCCCTCTGAGGTCTTGATTCTATCTCTAGAAGCCACCTTACCTTGATCCTCAACATATGCCTTTCCTTTGTTTCGTTTGCTAGCCATTCTATAATATAAAATTGCAATAAGTTATGAGAAATAAAACTAATTCCTAAACTTACTTAGCTGCACCTAATGTCTTCTGACATGCCCAAATCATACAAAGCTCTTCCTATATCCCATAGACATTCCATTGCCTAGGTCATCATAACCTAGGCTATAATACCACCCCTGTAGTACCCTTCTTTGAGATAGTGCCTAAGCTAAGGCACCACACTTATTCAAACTTAAATCTCAAAGTTACAGTTCAATAGTAGGCCTATATATTTTTTTTTTCAAACTTCTCAAAAGTAATTGCCAAGTTCAACTTAAACAAGTCTAGACAGAAATTACAAAAATATATATACCATAAGAGTTCTAGGGGGGATTTAGTTTAAAGTTTACATCCCACGAGAGTTCATGCCATCATGATCATTCATACACTACAACCTTGGATATAAATATGATATATCACAACATCTCTAGGGTGACATCACATACACAAAATTATTTACGCAATTACAACATCAACTCTATTACAAAATATATTTGAACTTCATTTCAAGCCTGGAATCTATCATCACCTATCCTTGTCTGACAGATTGATGAAATACAGAGGGGTAAGTCTAAAGATTTAGTGAGTGATGTGTTAACGGTGACAACAGTGATCTATTAAAGAGAAATTCAACTTAACTGATCATAATCAAAAGGTAGAATGCAACGTATTCAGAATACATGTAGTAACAAAAGAAAAATAGAAAACTCTCTTGTCCTTTTGTTTGAAGATCAGATTATAGTCAGATAAAATTTAGTTAGGCAGTATAAACCAAAGTATTTGCATTCTAAGAAAAGGCAACAAGACATGCATTATAGATTCATCTTATACTAGATAGATAGATAGATTACCTAAGTATAACAGCTTGGTATATAGAAAATGCCCATATAAAATAATATGGCACACCACAAATGCCTAGAGGGAAATCCTTAGTGTATCGTTAACACCCAAGGTGAAATCCCTAGCATGCCCTACATAACTAAATGGATCTCCCTAATTGGGCCTTAGCCTACATAATCACTGTACAGATAACAAAGTTAACTATTTGTGCAAATTTCTAGGAGAAAATCCCAACACATTGCTGATTTCAAGGCTAATAGTATAGAATGGAATAGAAATGCCATTGTGGCAATATAGATACAGTAAATGAAACACAAATAAGCCAGCATGGCCAATAAATACTGAATGGATAAACAAATAAGCTAACGTGATAATAGATACAAAAATAGAATGATACAGATATGATACAATAGATGTTAGAGACATATATAATACATAAAGGTTTTGGGCACCCGAACAAACAAATAGCAAAATTGATATTAAAGATAACCCTCATAAGGGTGTTCCAATCAGATAATGGATAACAGATCAGATTTCAAACACATTTTAGAGTACATTATAGAAGACAGAAAACCCATACATAGGCTTACCATAAATAATAGATAGTGAGAAAAAAGTGCCAGACTGGTAGACCCTTACCTCTTTTAGTTTCAGCCATAAACAACCAAATCTTGCAATCTACTACTTAGTAGTATCTAGTTTATTTTCACCTATTCAAAGAAATATTCCATAATAAAATTCTCATTCAATCCTAATAGTCCTCTAGAATTGTAATAATAGGCATTCTAATGACATTAACTTATCTACTCACACGATAATATAGGTGAATAGCACCTTCATAAAATTCTCCAATTAGTCAACATTTCTAGATTAACTATGATAGTCTATATCAATTCCAATATAACATGGTATCTCATTTTTAATTCAAAGGCATGATCACGGTCACCCTCCTAAATCATACAATATAGTTATTCTTTACATAATCAATATGGTTAATACTATATCAATTCTAATTTTGTCATTTTGTATAAGTTTAAGTCCACTTATTTTATATTCCTTGCATGGGGAACAACATACATATATATAAACATATCATCTCATCCTAAATCCCTATTCTTGGCAAGGTACATTGCTAAATTAGGAAAGGTACAATATATGCATATACATATAATAAGGTAAAACTTAATCTAAATCCAAAGTTATCATCAGAGTTTCGAAACCACAAATCAATAGCATTGGTACGAACATCACATGGAGGAGGTAAAACTGCCTTAGCGCTACCATCGTTGAAACATTCAGCACCACCGCCTAGAGGAGCCTCTTGCCATGAGCTTTCCATGGAAAGGGGCTCAAACATCACCTCAAAGCCTAAAAAACCACCTTACTCCATCGTATAGTTTTTGCTAGTTTCCACCTTCGCCGCCATGTGGAACTCCTATGCAATAGTCTTTTTACTTACTCTATGCTGAGGGCTTCCCAACAAGCTACCTAAAATCAACTTTTGGTCATCACCCGCCATCACTCACCATGGTGGGTTTCTTTGAGCTTCTCGATTCCAGTAGTTTGCTGCCCAAAATGCTATGCATGAAGTGATGGAACAAAATTGGTGAAATGGGAAAAAGAATGCTTGGTTTGGTTTGCAGAAAGGTTGGCCAGAAAAGAAGGTCACCAAAGGCGACATGGTGACAAGTGAAAGGAAAAAAAAAAGGAAGAAGAAACAAAATGAAGGTGTTTGCATGTTCTACCAAGTTTATTGAGTTTTTCAAATTCTTGTTTTCCAATTTTTAGATTTAGCTCAAAGACTTCCAATTAGTCATCAATTAAGTCCTTGCAAACCTTAAAAAATTCAGCTTTGATCCCATTGGCCAAAGCTCATCTATGCAAAACCTTTTGTTTTCAAAAAGTGTTCAATCAAGTTTTCTAAAATTATAAATTTGACCCCAAAACTTTCAAAATTTTTGCAATCAAGTCCTTCTTAATATATTTTTATTTTTAAAATAATTAACTAATTCCAAATAACAAAAAAAATTGAAATTGCATAAATGAACTAATATTAATAAATTATCATTAATATATAAAATATTGGGGGTGTTACAAACCTCCCTCTCTAAAAAAATCTAGTCCCTATATTCTCACCTAAAGATTGGAACATCTCGGGATATTACTGGTGCATGAGATCCTCTTGCTCCTAGGTAGCATGTTCAACATTTTGAGGAATCTTTCAATTCCTAAGTTCCTGGTACTTTTGATCTAAGATGCGAACTGGTTGTTCCTCGTATGTCAGATCACCTTTCAGTACCATGAGTTCATGAGATATGATGTGGGATAGATCAGGGTAGTACTTCTGTAGCTATGACACATGGAAGATATCAGTATCCTTACTAGATTCTAGGGTAGCACCAGGTGATAGGCTATTGGTCCAATTCTTTTGCATATTTTGTATGGCCCAACAATATATAAATGAATAGGAAGTACCGAGATCATATAATACTTTACCAAGAGTTTCAAAGATAGTAATCATACCTTCCACTACCTCATTGGAATCCAATATATCCTCTCTAGTTAAGCATAAGTACAAGCCTAAACCTTCTATTTTTCTCTTTTTGCTAGCACTAGGCCCTTCCTTTCGAGGAAATCCTTCAGAATATATTGGCTATTGCCACATTTTAGGCATTTACCTTACTTTCACCAGCAGTTCATTTCTTCATGACTAGTCAACCCATAGAATCCACATGGCGCCATACCTTACCTAAAGTTTGATTTACTATCTCATTAGCCTAAGGAATTCTTTAGGACTTATCTTTAGCCTTTGGCCTCGACTATTCTTACTAGTGCCACTCGGTCTACTAGGAAGCGGTCTTACCTTTCTACCTTAGACTTCTATCTCTCGAATTTTCTATAATTTTGATTCCAGTTGTAGTGCCTTGCTAACTTCTACATTGAAATTTGGTAGATCAAAGGTGGCCAAACCCTATCTCAATTTAGGCTGTAACCTTTGTACAAACCACTAAATCTGCGGACCCTCATCTTTTGACACATAGGTTATATACTATATAAGTCAGCTTAAAGTTACCTCATACTGGTTAATAGTTTGATTCCCTTAAATCAAGTTCATGAACTCATGCTCCCTAGACTGTTTGACCACTAGGGGTATGTACTTATCCATGAATTCCCTAGTGAAATTATCCCATGTCCTAAGAGTTCTTGAAGCAATCCACCGATAGTTGATCATTTTACACCAACTTATTATGGATCTTACCAAGATAAATGTGGCAAACCACACTTTTAGTTCATCAAAGCTGCGTAAAGTGTTAAATATGACTTTAAGATCTTCAACCCATTCTTTGGCCTTTCGATCATTTGACTCTCTATAAAACTTCAAGGGCTAAAAATGGAGAAATCATTCCAACACCCAATCCTCAGCCATAAATTGAGCTTATGGCCCTACCCCTGGTTCCTTTTGATATACCAAATAGCTAGTTATTCTACTGAATGGATTTGCGATACATCTTCTCATTGCTCAGCTTGAGATCAAGTAGGAGCCCCTTACTTGGAAGCACAATAGTTATTAAACCATTATTTCGAAGGTCTTCCTTACCAACCAAATCTAGGTAGAGTAGGTCTAAAATCACTGCCACAAAATGCCAAATCTATTTAAAGATTTCTAAAGTAAATCTCAAGCTTGTGATTATAAGTTCCAAATCAGCACCTCAATTCTTAACAACTCTTCCAACACTTTCAAGTTTTAAGTAAAGAAAGCAAAGTAAGATAAGAAAATTTACAAAAGTTCATAACAAAAAACCAGCAAGAAAAGTTTGCTATCAATTTCCCAAAAATTCATTCATACTCATAATAAATGAGTGATGGCATAGTTATATAGGCATATGTATATTAATTCAAAAGTTACAAAATGGCTATGCTAACTATACACCTTGTCATAAACAAAATAACAAGGCATAAGAAGAGGAGGGAAAAGAAAAGAAAAGATGTTATCAACCGAACTTAAAACATTAATAATTAAAAGTTAGCATAACTACTATTCTACTGACATACAACCATATCTATGATATGACAACCTTGTCCTAGGTGTCTTCATTAGTGATGTCAAACACTATATCTAACTCATCATCTCTCTATCGATCAAAGTCATCCCATATGAGATCCAGGTTCACCTCATTCTCCTTATTGTCGATCTCTAGTGGTGCCACAATTGGGGGTTCTAAGATGTGATTAGTATCAAGGACCTCTTCAAGCTCTTTCTTAGATTCTTCCTTTAAACTTTCCTCAGATTCTACCTCTAGTTCGACCTCGGGTGCCGGTGCTCATTCCCTAGAAGGTTACTCTTCCTCCTACAGTTCTTGTTTGAGATCAGGAGCTAGGGGTAAATGGATGCTAAAGGTCCAACCTCTATATTGATTCCTCAACCGACACCGATGACCTGATCAATAGCCCTACTATAGTACTCTATTATTTTGCTCATCTTGTCCAAGTTCAGGTGAGGAACATCAATCGTGTTCCTACAGTCAGACTATAGCACTTGGAATGTTAGTTCCATGTTAGCCCATATAGTGTGAGGCTCTTGAATCTGTGCCATCACTATACTAACCTAAAGGTTTTCTCATTCAAGGTCACCCATGACTCAATTAGTGAGATAGCCTCGACTACTCAACATTTCCCTCAGGGTGAGTACTTTCTCTCAAACCTAGTTGAGCTTTTCATGCTAATCAAAAGCCTTTCCTTCAACATTCTGCATATCTTCCTTATGTTTTCCATTCTCTTCTCTACGGTCATGATTTTGTCTCTAGAAGCCTCATTGCCTTGATCCTTAATAGTTACCTTTCCTTTGTTTCATTTGCTATCCATCCTACAATATAGAGTCACAAAAATCTATCTCATTAGTATTAAGAAATCAAACTAATTCTTAAACTTCCTTGGCTTCACCTAATGTTCTCTAACAAGCCCAAATCGTATAAAGTTCATCTCCTAAATAACAAAGTTCATCCTATATCCTATAGATATTCTATTGCCTAGATCATCATAACCTAAGCTCTGATACCACCTCTGTAGCACCCCACATTGGGATAGCACCTAACTTGCAACACCATACTAATTCAAACTTAAATCTCTAAGTTACAATTCAATAATAGGCCCATAAAATTTACTTCTCAAAAGTAATTACCAGGTTCAACTTAAACAAATCTAGATAGAAATCATAAAAACATATATACCATAAAAGTTCTAGGGTGACTTGCCTTAAAGTTTGTATCCCATGAGAGTTCATGTCATCATCATCATTCATACACTATGACCTTGGATATAAATGTGACATATTACAACATCTCTAGGGTGACATAACATACATAATATCCTATACATAATTGCAACAGTAACTCTATTGCAAATATCTTTGATCTTCATTTCAAGATTAGAATACATCATCACCCATCCCTGTTTGAGAGATTGATGAAATATAGGGCTAAGTCCAAAAACTTAGTGAGGGATAGGTTAAGAGTGACAATAAAGTCTATTAAGGAAAAACTCAACCTAACAAATCACAATCAATAGGCAGAATGTAACGCATTTAGAATACAGGTAATATAAAAAGCAAAATAGAAAACTCTTTTACCTTATTGCTCCAAGATCATATTACAGTCAAACATAATTCAATTAAGCTGTACAAACCCAAAGCATATGCATTCCAAGAAAAGGCAACAAGACATGTATTATAGATTCACCTTGTACCAGATAAACAGACAGATTACATAAGCATAACAACTTGGTATATGGTAGATGCCCCTATGAAACTATATGGCACATTGCAAATGCTTAGAGAGAAATCTCTAGTGTATCATTGACACCCAGGGGAAAATTTCTAGTGTGTCCCACAACCAAACAAATTTCCTAAATTGGCCCTTGGCCCACATAATCACCATACAAATAATAAAGTTAACCATTTGTGTAGATGCTTAGTGAGAAATCCCTAGCACACTATTGATTTTAAGGCTAACAATATAAAATGGAATGAAAATGTCATCAAGGTAACATGAAAGCAGTAAAAAAAGCACAGATAAGCTAGCATGTCTAGTAAATGCTAAACAAATAAACAAGTAAGCCAGCACGGCAATAGATAACAAAACAGAATGATACAAATACAATACAATCAAATATCAGAGACACAGATAACAAATAAAGGTTCTGGGTGAGAGAATAAATAGATAACAGAATCGATATCAAAGATAACCCTCACAAGGGTGTTCCAATCAGATAATAGATAACATATTAGATTTTAAACACAATTTAGAGTGCAGTACAAAAGACATAAAACCCACATAAGAGCTTATCACGAATAATAGATAGTGAGAAAAATGTGTTAGATTGGCAGACCTTCACATTTTGTAGTTTCAGCTAAAAATAACCAAAGCTCACAATTTATTGCTCAGCAGTACCTAGTTCGTCGTCACCTAATCAAAGAAATATTCCATAATCAAATTCTCATTCAATCCTAATAGTCCTCTAAAATTGTAATAATTGGTACTCTAATGACATTAACTTATCTACTAACATGATGATATAGGTTAATAGCACCTTCACAAAATTCTCCAATTAGTCAACATTTCTAGATTAACTACGATGGTCCATATCAATTCTAATATAACATAGTATCTCATTCTTATTTCAAAGTCACCTTATTAAATCATACAATATGGTTAATCCTTACATAATCAATTTCTATTCAAATGCCATTTAATTTTATAACATAATCCTTAATACTATATTAATTCCAATTTTGGCATTTTACATAAGTTCAGGTCTATTTATTCCATATTGCTTGTGTGGGGATCAACATACATATATCTAAACATACCATCTCATCCTAAATCCCTATTCTTGGTAAGGTACAATGCTAAATTAGGAAAGGTACAACATATATATATAACAAGGTATAACTCAATCCAAAATCTAAAGTTGTCACCAGAGTTCTGAAACCACAAATCAATAGCACAGGTGTGATTATCACATCAAGGAGGTGAAACTACCCTATCACCACTGTCGACAGCAATACCACTGCCCAAAGACGCCTTTTACCATGATTTTTCCAATGGTCAGCTTGGTTTTTTGTTTATCCGCCAGAAAAGGGCTCAAACGTCATCCTGAAGCCTCAAAAACCATTTTGCTTTGCTGTGTAGTTTCATCATTTTTCACCTTCACTGCCGCATGGAACTCCTATGCAATGGTATTTTTACCTTCACAACAAGTTATCTAGAATTAACATTTGGTCATCGCTCGCTGTTGCCCATTGTGGTGGGTTTCTTCAAGCTTCTAGCTTCTCGGTTCCAGTGGCCTGCTGCCTAGAATGCTACACGTGAGGTGCCAAAAGAAAGCTGGTGAAGTATAGAAAAGAATGCTCGGTTTGGTTTCGAGAAAGGT
This sequence comes from Jacaranda copaia, assembly GCA_014898725.1. Taxonomy (NCBI): domain Eukaryota; kingdom Viridiplantae; phylum Streptophyta; class Magnoliopsida; order Lamiales; family Bignoniaceae; genus Jacaranda; species Jacaranda copaia. The sequence goes on from JACGDI010004167.1 coordinate 679,231, forward strand.
TAGCTGAAAAAAAAGGTCATCGGAAGGGAGATGGTTGTAGGTAGGAGGAGAATAAGAAGGAAAAAGAAATGGAATGAGGGTGTTTGCGTGTTCTACTAAGTTTATTGAGTTTTCCAATTTTTTTTTCCAATTTTTCAATTTAGCCCAAAGACTTCCAATCAGTCTTCAATCAAGTCCTTGCAAACTTTAGAAAATTCAACTTTGACCCCATTGACCAAAGCTCTTCCACGCGAACCCATTTGTTTTCAAAAAGTGTTCAATCAAGGTTTCCAAAATTATAAATATGAACCCAAAACTTTCAAAATTTTTACAATCAAGTCCTTTTTAATATATTTTTGTTTTTAAAATAATTAACTAATCCCAAATAATAAACAAAAATTGAAATTGCATAAATAAACTAACATTAAGAAATTATCGTAAATAGATGAAATACTGCGAGTGTTACAAAATAAGTCCTACAATTAAAAATATACAATTGTACTACGAATAATGTAGAAATAAATATAAAAAGAATAATTGTATAATAGCAAAATTTATATATAAAGCAACTGCAATATTTATCTATCAATCTTGTAATAAATTAAATTTATAAGATAGAATTTATAACAAGAGTATTTAATATGGTACTTATAATAAGAGTACTTAATATTATGCTTATAAAATATTTTTTAAATTATAAATTTATTTAGTGTGATAAAAATATAATTATAGATAATTTTTGAATTATCTTATGAGATAGAAATTTATATTGCAATTCTAAAGTAAACACAACATGAGATTTTAGTTATAATAAATAAGTTGAATGTATTAAAATGAGATATGAAAGTAAATAAACAACCAATGAAAATTTTTATCTAAATTAAAAACTCAAAATTCTAAAAATTTGATATTTGGCCAACATTGCACAAATAGAATTAAGATTAAACAATTGTGGATCCCACACTATTGTACTATATAATAGTATAGATATATAGCACAGTTTTGCGTTTATCTAATTGTGGTATTATAGCAAAAATCGAATTCTTAGAATTTTGAGTTTTTTAATTTAATTAAAAATTTTTCATTGATTGTTTATATCTTTTATATTTATTTTCACCATGATCAACTTATCTATGATAACTAATTTATCTAAAATTGCATTATAAATTTTTATCTCGTAATACAATTCCGAAAATATCTCTAATCATATTTTCATCTAATTATATAAGTCTATAATTTAAAAAATATTTTATAAGCACTATATAAGCACTCTTGTTACAAAATTCTATCTTATAAAATTAATTTATCACAATATTAATAAAAAAATATTTGATTTATTTTATATGTAAACTTTGTTATTCTACATTTACTTTTTACATTTTATTCTACATTATGCATAACACAAATTATTTTTATAATTATAGGATCTGTTTTCTCAATTAAAATAATATATTGATGTTTTTTTCTTTTTAATTTAAAGTTCATTTCATGGAAAGTTTTTAATAGTTGTTTTTGATAACACATCTTTAAATTGTTTTTATCTTTTTTCATTCTAAAATAATTAGATACTCTTCTAATATATTTAAATATTTTATCATTGTTATTAGTTTATTATTTCCTCAATATTTATTTTAAAACTAAAGTTCTTATGGCCAACTTAGGATTGTAATTTTTATATTACTTGAAAGCATCAACATGCAGTATTTTTCTTAATTATTCTAACCAATTATATTTTATGTATTCATTTTCAATTCTATTTTTAAATATTTTTCTTTGTTCATAAAGAATTTATCTTTGATTTGAATTTTAGTTTTACTATTATTTTATGCAGCTTTGTTGACTTATCTAGATAAAAAAATTGTATATACTTTATATTTAAGTAATGTACCTTAAACAATGTGATGTTATGAAATATTTAAAAATAATATAATTTTATTAATTTTTTGAAATTATTCCAATTTTCTTATCAAATGAATGAATAAATACTATTATAGTTTTCTATAAAATATAAATTAAATTTATTAGCGCTTAATTTATCCATTTTTAATTATGTGCATATAGAAAGGAATTTAGTAAAAATATTATGCTCCATTTCTATTTTATTAATTATTTTATTTTTTTAATTTTACTATTTTAAATTTTTTTTATAATTTATAAACTTAAAATTAGCAATCTTGATATTTTATAACTTATTTAACTACAAATTATTTTCAAGCATAATCTCTTTAATTCAAATAGTCATATTATTTTATTTTATTTTATTAGCAATAATTTTCTATTTTTCAGATACTAAAAATAATTTTCTTTTTTTAAATAACCACATTTCATTTTTGAATCACATAAAGTGAAATAAATATTATTGTAAACTAAATTATTTTAATATTAAAATTATTTTTGATGCATCACACCAGACACATTTCAAAATAATTCAAAGTATATTAATACATTCCAAATCATAACATTTCATCACTTTAGATTATGATATGAAATTTTGGAATTAACATCATTGAAAAACAAAACAACTATAAACTCAAAATATTAAATTTCACATTGGGCAGATATCTATAATTAATCAAGTTAAATAAAATTTTAGTTGTACAGATATTCTTTTTGTCTTCTTATTCTATAAACACTAAATTTGAGTTACACATGACTAATTAAAAGCACCATATAATCTTCCATTAACTTTAAAAATAAAAAAGATAAAAATAATTATTTTCTTCTTTAATTAAATTTTGAGAAATAAGAGATGTATTATGTACTGTTTTCACTTAAACTAAAAAATAAAAATAAAAATGTGAATCAAATTCACGTGTCGTCCAATAATAAAACATGAATTTACTCACATGCATTGTTTAGTAATATTATAAAAATATTGAAAAGATAAAAATAAAAAGTATTACAGAAATTTTATGAATAAAATTACAAGAAATAAAAATGACATTGGATACACGCTCTCAAACTTTTAAGAAGTAGAGACGTGGACTTGGTGAAAGTCTCTTGAAATACATCAATAAGTAATTTGATGAGTGGATTATATCCGCACTGCAAGCCTCTTTAAGGTAGTTTAATCATATGAAAATTAGCAATCTATACTATTATATATAATATAATTTTACATTTTTAATTGTGTGATTGTAGCCAAACATCGAATTCTTAAAATTTTAAATTTTTTAATTCGATTAAAAAATCTCATTGGTTGTGGAATAACTAATACCTAAGTAGTATTTATCTAGAATCCCAATATTAATTTTTATCTAATGGTATAAGTTTAAATATTCATTATAATATATTTTTATTTCATCATAAAAGTTCAAAATATAGATAATTATAGAATTAATATTTTATCTCATTTTATACTTGGCATGATGTGGACAAGTATCGATTATAAGCGCAATCCAATAAATTAATTGAAAAAATATACCCAAATTAAATTAACTAATAAATTAATTACCAAAAAATATACAAAATTAATTAATTTTTCCAACACTGGCCAATATCATTTTTTGCTGAATTTTTTACTGGAGCTTCCCAAAGGTGTTGAGGAGGTTGTGTCCAAATTTCAATAACTTTGGAGGTGGTTTGACAAGGCAGTTGTTGCCGAGTTTCCACTATGCTAGAGGAAGAGAGCTTTGAAGTGTTGAAGTGTTTCTTCCACTTTACCTTGAATTTTTGAGCAATAAAAGTATTTATGTTCTTCCAAATCCAATTTGCAGCATGACTTGATCCATGGAAGGTGTATAGTCAAGTTTTGATTTAGCTTTACTTGCTTTATTTCATGGATCCTTTTGCAATACACTTCTTCAAGTGATATCGAAGCCTATTTCATGCTTTAATTTGGATTTTTGATTGATTGATTCATGTGGTAGATTGATCTGGATCTCCAAATACTTGATCCAATTTATGGATTGGAGTGTTTGGATGATGTGGCTTGTGGGTCTTTTGTTGATGAATTGAAATTATGCTAATATATGTTTTAAGAGTTAATTCATGTGTTAGTATGTTTTGATTCATAGTTGCTAATGTTAAATGTTGATTTAGCATTGGATCATGTTATATGTTGATATAGCATGTTAAATTTTAGCCTTAAGGTATTTTGGTCATTTTTGGATCCAATTGGATTGGAGATTATTGGAGATTTTTGGAGAATGTTAGTTCTCACTTAAACATAATTTTTGAAGCATGCTTTAGCATTTGAATTTCCATTTTAAAAGGTGTTTTAGATCAGAAAATTTGCCTACAATGTGTGATTTAGTATTTAGGAAGTGTCATAAATTTTTTGGTGCACAAAAATTGAGCCAAAAACCATATGACTCAATCCAAACTTTGAAAGCCGAGTGTTGGCCAAGTAGTAGGTGTGCTTGGCACTAGCCTGCCATGCCGTTGTGTACCCAAGCTAGGCATTAGTGGCCAATTTTGGTCTTAGATGAGTTTTGGTGTGTTTTTGTATTCTTTTTGTGACCAGAAGTGAACCAAATCATGCTTGATAGATGCACAAGTGTTGTGCAAGTTCTCAAAATTATATTTGACATTTTTTATTGATTTTAAAATCTTGTTAAAGATCTATAATATTGGTGCAAAAAGGAAATGCATAATTATTATGCTTATTTTTGCCAATTAATTAATTATTTATGAGATAAGCATTTAATTGTTGGAATTGAGTGACAATTCTTGATTTATTGTTAATTTAATTGTTCGATTAATGATGAACAATGAATGATGAATGTAGAATGATGAATGAATGGGAATGATCATGAGCCTTTAATATATTGATTTTATTTGTTTCAAGTTTTTGAAAATGGTTGTATTAAATTAGGGCTTGCATGCTTCTTAATTTCTATCTTGTAAATATTATGAGAATTGAATCACTAGGAGTGAGAATTTCTTTCTCATGTAAATGTTGCAAAGTGATAAGTAAACCATTGGAGGTATGAAGACCCATGAATGTATGGGGATACATTTATGTAATAGCTAGATTTAATCAACCCACTTAAAATCAACTAATTAGGGCACCTATGGCTCTAAGTGCACTACTTAGTTAAAGCTCGTGGTCATCCCACCATAGGAGCATGCTAGGCGCATTTACTTATTTACGCTTTCCATATCCTATTGATATATGAGATGCATGGTTAGAATATAGAAAACCTAAATAAGAAGATAATATTGATGAAATCTTTGCAAGCAAAAAAGTCCCTCCACTTAGAAGAGTCTAAGTGCTTTCAAATATTAAGTCAAAATAGATACAAATTAAAAGGATATTTAATTAATCCATGTGTTCTACCAATAGTATATGATATGACAATGCTACTATCTTTGTGTGATGACACTCACCAAAGGGGTCACATTTAGATAGAAAATTGTGATCATATATACACCTTTGATTTGATGTTTCCCATGCATTACACACATTATGTGGCATGACATGGAGTGATCTAGAATCAAAGTTTAATTGACAGGTTCTATTGGAATAGTGTCCTACAAGCTAATGAGATTGGCTTTGTAAACTATTTCACTCATGGTACAATCTTGATTAAATGATATTCTTTATATGCCCATTTTCATCTTATGCTTTGTTTCACTTCACTAGCATTTGGATAAAGCCCTTAGATCACTTATGACTGTGGGGCTTGGTTTGGGGACCTTGAAATAAGTTTCACATGATCATGATCTTAAATCTTCCAAGTCATAGAATCTTATGAGATGGGGCATCTAAGATCCAAATAGATTTGTGCTAACAATGCTTAAATCCAAGGGTTGGAGATTACTCTATTCCATGAGCAATTGTACGAGATTCGGGTGCATGTTAGTGGGTGCTTGTTAGATAACAAGATATTAAAGGCCCACCAGAGAATCCACTAGATAGTCATAGTGGCAAGTCGGTAGTGACTAGTTCTCCTACTTATGCTAGTGCATATTATTAGTCCTTTGACTTGAGGGCCCATGTTAACCTTGTGTCTGGTTTTAGGTTGAGATTGATTATGAGCAAGGATGTTTGTGAGATCCAAAATGGAATTCGACTCCTCACTTTTATGAAAGGTGAGTACATCTCCTATATGTTCTATAATAATCAATTCCAAGAAATTCTTGTGCAAGATGATGTGAAAATTTGAAAAAGGAGTTTTCTAAAGGTGAGGTCACACAATGGGATTGAACATTAAAAATAGAGACATAGTATCGAGACTATTAGGAAGCTGACAAATATCTTGCCCTAGGCCTCTTTTAGGAGATAGCAGATGAAAGGACTGTATTTGCATAGTATCTATAGAGCAATGATGGTTCTCTAGAATATTCATTTCGGCCAATTAATTAGTCTCCATGGGCTTGACGTTGGATATCGACCATAGAGATTAGATACTCTTCAATTAATGATATTAATTGAATTGAGTTGACTAGTTTAAAAAGAGTTTTAAATTAGAATGAATATAAGATATTCAAAAGTCACAAGAAGTTGTGAGCCCATGTCCAATGAATGGAAGAACTTATTAGATCACATAAAATCTAATTAGCTTCCAAATTTTAGGAGAAAATTTTCTAAATGTTAGAAAAGGGATTTCTCCTAGTAGATTGATTTTTGGTGCCAAATTTGAGGGTCAATTTTGGCTTGATTAGTTTAAGTATTAAATTAATCAACTAATTTAAGAGTTGAATTAGACCATTAATTAAGAAGTTAATTATTTGGTGCCAACATGACCATCACTTGGTCATGTTAACTTAAAGAGTTAAGTTAACGAATTACGTTTAAGGAGTAAAGCTAGTTTAACTTAAAGAGTTAAGTCAAAGAATAATTAATTAAATTAAAGAGTTTAATTTGATTAATTAGGAAGAATGAATTTTGGAGGGAAGACTCAAATGAAATTTGAAATGACATCTTAATTAATTTGAAATGAGATTCTAAATATAATTAAAATGCAAATGAAATACAAA
>JACGDI010004167.1:686143-731510 GCA_014898725.1 Jacaranda copaia
AGAATTAAATTCTTCTTTTCCCTTGAAAACCACCTACAGGCTAGCATTCATGTGTTGAAAGCTAAGCTTCTTTCTTCTTCTTTCTACCCAAAATTTGGCCTCCACCATTAGCAAATCTCTGGTCTTACTCCAACTTATAGACTAACAATTTAGGAAGATCTCATTGGTGTGTGGATCTTTACAATAGAGATAAGGCCTGTGACTTGTTTATTTCTGGAGATCTACCTGCACAACGCCCAACTTGGCAATTTTTTCTAGGGATTTTTAGATTGAAAATTGATCTAAATATTTAATTGGAAGTTAAAAACGGTGTTAGCAAGATCCATATATTTTTACAGAATTTTTGGAGGTGATTTTCTAGGGCAATCATCACTATTTTCTCGCTATGCCACTAGCAGACAGATTCTGGAACAAGTGAAATGTTCACTTGCTATTCCTTGGAGTTGCTCATCGAGGTAATCCTCTATCTAAATTTGAATTTAGGCATGATTAGATTCTTTTTTATCTTGTAGGCACTAGTTACTTTCATGTTTTGAAGTTTTGATTTTAGATCCTAGTACTTTACTAGCTTTTGAGTTCGACTTAACACCTAGTAATTTAGAGGTGCACATCATGTGGGCCTACAAGAAAAGTGAGGCAAAATATATCAAGGGTTGCATAAAGATGTAATTAGCAAAAGTTGTTTACGTTTTGATTATTTGTGGATAGCACTCATCACAAGGGTCTACTTACATGTCTTTAGGTCCTTGATTCTCAATAGGAAATGAGATTTTTTGAATTCTTTGAGGGTTGAGGAATTTGATAAAATAGTGGGAGAAAAATATGCTTGAAAGTTCATAAAATTGTTTTCAATATTAATATTCAATCACATAGTTATAATTTCTTTTTACCTTTTTGGACTTTTGAAATCTCAAAACAATTAGTTAAGAATCCCTCAACATTATTTTGAAAACTAATAAACTCACTAGTTCTAACTTCCAAGATTGGCTTAGAAACCTCAGGATTATACTTGATTTTGAAAAGAGGACCTATGTGCTTGATCAAAGTCTGTTGAATGCTATTGGTGAAGATGCCAACAATGAGGCACGCGAAACATTCACAAAGTTTGTGGATGATGATCTATAAATAAAATGTCTCGTGATGGCTTCCATGTCTAATGAACTCCAAAAGTCTCATAAGCGCATAAAATGGCTCATGAGATACATTTGCTCCTACAAGATTTGTACGGTAGGCTAACTAAACATGAAAGGTTTTCATTGTCTAATGCATTCTTTAGAACTAGAATGACTGAGGGCATGAGTGTCCATAACCATGGGCTAAAGATGATCAGTCACATTGAGAAGCTTGTCGACATAGTCATTGACATTAAGCTCTATGTAGATTTGATCCTTCAATCATTACCTAGCTTCTTTAACCAAATTTTTGTGAACTTCAACATGACAAAGCAAGAAGTAACAATCAATGAATTGATCAATAAGTTAGTGACCGCCAAGGCAACAATGAAAAAGAGCAAGTCTCTTTTCAAGTTTAAGGACCTTAGGAGTGCTAAGAAGAGAGGTAAAAGGAAAAAGAGTTCTTCTTCTAGGGGAAAGCAACCCTTGAAAGGTTTAAGGGGAATCAAGCAAAAGAAAGATGCCAAAGCTGATGCTACTTGTTTCTACTGTGGTGAGAAAAATTCTTCCTCATAGGCATTTAACACCGTATGTGGTTCTCACCTTTGTAATTTTTTACAAGGGATAGAATGAATAAGGAGTCCCAATGAAAGGGATATGATCCTCTACCTTGAAAATGGAGCAAAAGTTGGAAGGCGTAATTAGGTTAAACTTGGGGAATTCTTGTATTGTGCTTGATCCTTATTACTATGTATCTAATCTTATTAAGAATATATTTCTAATCCCATTTTGGATAATGAAGGATATAATTTTTCTATATCTAAAGGGATGTTGAAAGCATTAAAAAATGGTTCTTTAATTGCACAAGATACATTAAAAAATGGATTATACATATTAGATTCTCAACCTTCATTGATCCACATTAAATCAAGTAAAAAAAATTAGATAACCAATTAGATTCCATCTTGTGGCATGTAAGACTTAGAAATATCTCTAAAAATAGGATGAGCAAGTTAGAAGCTCTCAAAGCATTAAATGTTAGTGGCATTGAGAATCTTCCCACTTGTAAATTTTATTTACAAGGGAAAAAAACCAAGGCTAATCTTGTGGGATAATCAAAGTGAACTATAAGTCATTTGGATTTGATCCATACAAATTTTTGTGACCCACTAAGAGATAAAGCGAGAGGAGGCTATTCTTACTTTATCACTTTCATCGATAATTATACTTGATTTGGACATGTGTATCTTATAAAGTATAAGTCTAAAGCTTGTGTAGGAATAAAATAAAAAATTAAAAGGGACTAAGTATTAAAGCTCTTTGATCGGATCAAGGGGGACAATACTTAAGTGTTGAGTTCTTCGATTATCTAATAAAGAATAGGATTATCTCATAATAGACTCTACCCAGAACACCCCAACACAATGGAATAGCTGAGAGAGGAAACCATACCTTGTTAGATATAGTACATTTCATGATGAGTTTTCCAAATATGCTTATATCTTTTTGGGGATATGCCTTAGATTTGGCAGCAAGAATACTTAATATGGCACCCTCAAAGTTGATGCCAAAAACACCGCACGAGATATTATTGGAATAGTGCCCCACAAGCCAATAAGATTGGCATATAAATTATTTCACTTGTGATATAATCTTAATTGAATGATATTTCTTATAAATAAACATCTTTATTTTATGCTTTTATTACTTCATTGGCATATTGTTAAAGCCCCTAGATCACATTAGATTATGGGACTTCGTCACGCACTGGGTGGTGATCATGAAATAAGTCTTACATAATTGTGATTTTAAATATCCCAAGTCATAGAATCTTATGAGACAAGGCATCTAAGATTTGGATAGACTTGCACTAATGATGCATAATCTAAGGGTTGAATGTTGCTCCATTCCATAAATAAACCGTATATGATATAAGTTCATATTAGTAGGTGCTTGTTAGAGAACAAGGCACTAGAGACCCGCCTGAAGAATCCACTAGATAGCTATAATGGCAAGTTGCTAGTGGCTAGTTTTCCAACTTACGCCAGTGCATATAATTAGTCCTTTGACTTGAAGATCCATTGTAACCCTATGTTTTGATCTTCATTCTTTGACTCCACTTTGGCTACTTAGCAAGCATTTTGGTGGTGATTAGGCATGAGCTAGTAAGACATAGAGGTTTATGAGATCTAAGATGAGATCCGACTCATCGTTATTGTGAAGGGTGAGTGCTCTCCTATTTGTTCTATGATAATCAATTCCTAAGGGTCCTTGGTCAAGGCAATGTGACAATTCAAAAAAAGAGATTTTCCAAAGATAAGGTCACAAACCAAAATTTAACATTAAGAATAGATATATAGTATCGAGGTTGTTATGATGCCAACAAATATTTTGCCCCAAGCCTTTTTCATGGAGATAAGAGACAGAAAGACTGTATTTGCATAGATGCGTAGATCTAGAATGGTTCACCAAAAGCATCATTTAGCCAATTGTTAGGCTCCATGGGCTTGAGGTTGGATATTGACCATGAAAATTGGGTACTCATCACTTAATAGAGATTAATTGAAATGAGTTAGTTAGTTTAAAGGAGTTTAAACTAATGTGAATAGATGATATTTTAAAGTCACAAAGGTTGTGAGCCCATGTCCAATGAGCGATAGAACTTAATGGGTCACACAAAAAATCCAATCAGCAATCCTAAATATTGAGGGAAATTTTCTAAGGGTTAAAAGAATTCTTAGATGACCGAAAATTGAGGAAATCGGTTGACACAATTTTTTAGTCATCTCAGCTTGATCAATTTAATTGTTAAATTGATCTAATTAATTTAAGGAGTTAAATTAAGACCAACTAAATTAAGTGTTAATTTAATTTGGTGCCACATGACTATCAATTAGTTAAGTTAACTTAAAGAATTAAGTTAACAAAACCTAGCTTAAATAGTTAAGCTAGTAGACTTAAAGGTTAAGTTAAAGTTTAATTAAATTAAAGTGTTTAATTTAATTAAAATGAAGAATTGATTTTGGAGGGAAAATTCAAATGAAATATTCATTTGGTATTGAATTAGAATTTAGTTAGGTATACATTTCATGAGATAAAATATAGATTCCAAATTAAATTCAAATTCAACACAAATTAGTATGTAACTTGCAAGATACTTGCAAGTTGGCATGCCTAGATGGCACCCCCACCTTGAGGAAGGTGTGATGCCACCTTGGCATGATACCAGACCCCCTCTATATGTAGATATAGTGGGGGGGGGGGGGGGGCACAATGTAAGGTATTCACACATTTTGTCCTTCTAAAAGTTAGCTCCGAAATTCCCCCTAAAAGTCTTTCTCTCATGAGTTGAGGCTTCACTCTTTTCTTCACCTCCCTCACCATTTTTGGCCTCATACCAGCTATTTTTCTCCTTGATTTTTCCAGATAAACTTAGGAGGAAAGGATTGTCCATTAGTGTGTGGACTCTAGCATTAGAAGCAAGATAAATTTCAGATTGCTTGCTTCGGTGATCATCTATTCGAGCAATATGTTTTCTGGATTTTTTTTGAGGTCTTTCTGAAGGTTTTTGGTGATGAAATTTTATATGGACATTCTCCATTGAGTTGTAGAAATTTGGTCTTTATTTGGCTTGAATCTGAGGTTATTTGCCTGATCAAAAGTTGATCACACCTTGCTGTGCCAGGAGCAGTCTGCTTTTGGGAAAGGAAACACTACTTCAAGTTTTGGTTGGATTTTGCTTAAGAGGTAACAACATAACCTTAATCAATTATATAGGCATGATTTAAATCCTTGGATTTGTGTAATCTAAGTTAGATTTCAACTTTTAAATGTTTCTAATTGGAACCTTGGCATTACACCTCTTTCAAATGGTAATGGAGCTTAATTTAATGCTATATTTTGGATTCTCTTTTGATTATTTCATGTGATGAATTGATCTAGGGCTTCAGAAATGATATAAATGATAGATTGAAGTGTTTGGTAGATGATGCCTGTGACTCCTTTGATGATGAATTGATGTTATGCTAATATGTGTTTTAATTGTTAATCATATGTTAGTGTAATTTGATTCATGATTATCTAATGTTAAATATTGATTTAGCATTGGATTATATTATATGTTGATATAGCATATTTAATTTGGCCTTAATTTATTTTGGTCATTTTTGGATCCAATTAGATTGGTTACAATTGGAGATTTTTTGGGAGAATGTGATTCTCACTTTAATTTAATTTTCAAAGCATGTTTGAGCTCTTGTTTGTTCAGATTTATAAACTGTTTTAGATCTGAAATTGCATCTATATTGTGTGGAAATAATGTTTAGAAGTTGTTCTAAAAGTTTGGTGCACAAAAGGTGAGCAAAATAGTGCAAAAGTCGCCTAACACCCATGACTGAACCAATGCCTCCCTAGCCAGGCATGCCTTGTGAGCACCTGCCTTATAGTTGTGCACCTAGCCTAGGTGGGCAGTGGGTTAGTCTAGGTCTTGGCTTGATATTAGCTTGATTTTAGCTCCTTTTTATGATCAAAAGTGTATTGTTTCACGAATAATGGAAGCAAAAATGTTGTGCAAGTTCTCAAAACTATGTTTGATATTTTTTATGCTTTCTTAAATCTCATTGAAGTTAATCTCCAATTGTTGTAAAAATAGGATGCATAAATGTTATGCTTGTTTTTGCATGACCAATTAATTGTTTATTTGATAAGCATTTAATTGTTGAGATTGAATGCCAGTTCTTGGTTTAGTTATTGTTCATTTAATTGTTGAATGAATAATGAATGAATTGGGAAGGTCATGAGCCTTTAACATTGATTTTATTTATTTCAATTATTGAAATGAGTTCTATTAAATAGGGCCTGCATGCCTCTTATTCTATCTTGTAAAAGTTCTGAGAATAGAATCATTAGGAGTGAGGTTTTCTTTCTCTTATAAAAGTTGCAAGGATCAAGAAGATCCATGGAGGCTTAAAGACCCATGAATATATAGGGATACACTAATATAATAGCTTAGTTTAATCAACCCATCTAAAATCAACCAAGTGATACACCTATGGCACTAGGTGAATCACTTAGTTAGGCTCATAGTCATCCCACCCTAGATGCATGATAAGTGTATTTACTTATTTATGCTTTCCATATCCAATTGATATATGTGATGCATGGATTAAGATATAGAAAATCTAAATAAGAAGATAAAATTGATGAGATCTTGGCAAGCAAGGTTGAAATCCCCTTACTTAGAATGTCTAAGTGTTTTCAAATATTAAGTCAAAATGGATATAAATGAAAAGGAGCTTTAATTAATCCAGGCCTTCTACTAATAATATATGCCATGATGATGCTATTGAATTTATGTGATGGCACTCGATCACAAAGGTCACATTTAAGAGGAAAGCAATGAGCATATACTTAGCATACGATACACCTTTGATTTGAGGCTTCCCACACATTGGCACTCAATCATGGTAGATGTTGTGGAGTAGTCTTGAATTAAAGTTTGAATGGTAGGTTCGACTTAACACTTAGTAGTGTTGTTGTCACATAAATCATGGGTCTACATGAAAAGTGAGGTAAAATATATCAAGAGTTACATATGATGCAATTAGTAAGTGTTTTTTATCCTAGATTGTTCATGGACGACACTCAGTCGTGGAGGTCTACTTACAAGTCTTAGGAGTCTTGATTCCCACTAGGAAATGTGATTTCCTAAATTCTTTTAGAGGTGAAGGATTTGATAAAATAATGGAAGAAAATAATAATCTTTATATGGATTTTATCCTACAATCATTATCAAGTTCATTCAACCAATTCATTATGAAATTCCAAGAATGAGGTTATAATTAACGAATTGGTGAATGTGTTCGTTATTGCTGAGAAAACTATAAAAAAGGAAAAGTCTCTTTTATTTGCATCCTCTCCAAGTCCAAAGGCCCTCATGGTCCTAGAAAATGAGGTAAGAAGAAAAAAAGTTCTTCATTGGAAAGAAAGCAACCCTTGAAAGGTTCAAAGGGAGTTAAGAAGAAAAAGAGGCTAAAACTGATGCCACATGTTTCCATTGTGACAAAAAAGAGCATTGGAGAAGAAACTACAAAGCTTAGCTTACAACCCTTGAGAAGGGTATGTACATGATTAAAGTGCATTTAACGACTAATTCTTCCTCATGGGTATTCAATACCGCATATGTTCTCACCTTTGTAATTAGTTATAAGGGTTGGAAAGAAAAAATAGTCTTAATGAATGGGATATGGTCCTCTATCTTGGGAATGGAACAATAGTTGCTACCATAGTCTAAGGTGTACTCAAGTTAGACTTGGGGGATTCTATGATTGTACTTGATCCTTGTTTCTATGTACCGAATCTTATAAAGAATATAATTTCAATTCCTATTTTGGATAATGAAGGATATGATTTTTCTATATCTAATGAGAAATTGAAGGCATTAAGGAACCATTCTTTAATTGCTCAAGATACATTGAATAATGGATTATACATAATAGATTCTCAAAAATCATTAATTCATATTCAATCAAGTAAAAAAAAAAATAGATTTCCAAGATGATGCCATTCTATGACATACTAAACTTGGGCATATCTCTAAAAATAAAGTGAACAAGATAGAAACTCTCAAACTACTAAATGTTGTAGCATTAAGGAACTTCCAACTTGTGAGTCTTGTTTGAAGGAAAAAATAACTAAAGCTTCTTTTGTAGGATAATCAAAGTGAAGCATAAGTCCTTTGGAATTGATCCATATGGATGTGTGTGGTCCATTATAAGTTAGTGTATGAGATGGCTATTCTTACTTCATCACCTTCACTGATGATTACACTCGGTTCGGACATGTGTATCTTATGAAGTACAAGTCTAAAGCCTTTAAAAGGTTCAAAAAGTATCCATGTGAAGTAGAAAAGCAAAAAAGACTTAGTATTAAAACTCTTCAATCGGATCGAGAAAGAGAATACTTAAGTACCAAATTTTTGGATTATCTAAAAGAGAATGGGATTTTCTCTCAATAGACTCCACCCGACACACCCCAACTAAATAGAGAAATTTAGAGAAGAAATTGTACCATGTTGGACATGGTATATTCCATGATGAGCTTCTCCAATGTGCCTATATCCTTTTGGGGATACACCTTAGAAATAGTCGCAAAGCTACTAAATGTAGTATCCTCAAAGGCCGTGCCAAAAACACCACATAAGATGTGGTTTGGAAAAGCACCCTTTTAACGTTTTCTAAAGGTTTGGGGATCTCCTATATACTTAAAGAGGTTAGTGGGAGACAAGTTGGATAGTCGATCTTCCTTATGCAAGTTTATGGGTACCTTAGAGAGTTTATGGGTTTTTAATTCTGTGATCCCTCAGAACAAAAAGTTTTTATCTTGAGGAATGCCATCTTTTTGGAAAAAAAATTTCTATTAGACAGAAAAGGCATTGTTGTCGAACTTGATGAAGTTCAAGATAATCAACAAATCCCAAAAGTAGTGGAAACAAATAATGTGCCTTACATACAACCTCTATATAGGTCAAATTAAATCAAGGAGCAACCTAAAAGGTTTAGATTTATTCATGAAATAGGCTAATCAGAAATAAATCCAAAGATCTATGAAAAAGCTATGTTGGACATAGACTTGGGACATTAGCTTGAAGCTATGAGATCCAAAATGGACTCCATGCACTCCAGTGAAGTATGAACTTTGGTAGATCTAGTGAAGGGAATCATTCCCATTGGTTTCAAGTGGATGTATAAATAAAAGTTAAGAGTCAATAGAGAGGTTATGACCTTTAAGATACGATTATTAGCATAAGATTATCTCAAAGACTCGGTATTAATTTTGAGAAAACCGTTTCACAAGTTACAATGCCAAGTCCATTTGGATTATGCTTGCCTTAGCCGCATATTATGACTATGACACATGGCAATGGGATGTGAAAACCACTTTCCTCATTGGCAACATTAAAGAAGAAATCTATAAAGAGCAACCATAAGGTTTTATATCTAAAGAGAGTGAGCAAACAATTTGCAAACTCCAGAGATCTATTTATGGACTCAAGCAAGCATCCTAAAGTTGAAACATATGTTTTGATAATGCAGTTAAATCATTTGGCTTTATAAAAAATATGTATGAACCTTATATGTATTAGAAGGTGAGTAGAAATAGTGTATAGTTTATTATGCTTTATGTTGATGACATTGTTCTCATTGGGAATGAGATTAGTATGTCAGAGTGTACTAACGTGTGGTTGTCTACTCAATTCCCCATAAAGGTTTGGGAGAAGCATCTTATATATTGGGAATACATATCTATAGAGATAGATCAAAAAGAATATTAGGGCAATCCCAAATCAAGTACATTAACGAAATACTAAAATGGTTTAGTATAGAAGAATCCAAGAAAGAATTTCTTTCCATGGGATATGGTATTCATCTCTTTAGGTCTATGGCCCTAAAGACTGAGGCAGAGAGATAAAAGATGCCCCATATACCTTATGCATTCGCTATAAGGAATATAATGTATACAGTTCAATGTACAAGACCGAATGTGGCACATGCTCAAAATGTTACAAACAGGTTCCAATCCAATCTAGATGACTATCACTAGATGGCCATAAAAATGATACTTAAGTACTTAAGAAGAACTGAGGAATTAGTTTTAGTATACAGTAATGAAAAATTGAAACCTAATAGGTTTTTAGATTCAATTTTCCAATCCAATGTAAATGACCTAAAATCTACCTCTGGATTTATATTTCACCTTAATGGTGGCATGGTGAGTTGGAAGAGTTCTAAACAAGACACCATAGTTGACTTAACCACTGAGGTAAAGTATAATGTGGCTTCAAACGCTACAAAAAAAGGTGTTTTGATCAAAAATTTCATCCAAACGTTGGATGTAGTGCCTAGTATATTGACTTTATAGTTTTCTATTGCGACAATAATGGTGCGATTTTGCAAGCTAAGGAGCCAAGATCTGATCAATGATCTAAGCACAGTTTGAGGTAATACCATTTGAACCGAGAGTAGAAGCAACATTCAAGTGGAAAAAGTTGCCTCAAAAGAGAATACAGCAGATCCACTGATTAAACCCTTATCACAAAAGGTCTTCGAAGGACATCATATGAAGATGGGTCTTAAGACTATGGGGAATTAGTCGTAAGGCAAGTGGGAGATTGTTGGAATAGTACCCCCACAAGCTAATAATATTGGCATGTAAACTATTTCACTTGTGATATAATTTTGATTGAATGATAGTTCTTATAAATGGCCATCTTCATCTTATGCTTTTTTTACTTCAGTGGCATATGGTTGAAATCTCTAGATCACATTAGAATATGGGGCTTGGTCACACACTTGATGGTGATCATGGAATAAATCTTACATAGTTATGATCTTAAATATCCCAAGTCATAGATTCTTATGAGATAGAGCATCTAAGATTCAGATAAACTTGCACTAACGATGCAAAATCTAAAGGTTGGATGTTGCTCCATTCCATGAGCAAATTGTATGTGATATAGGTGCATATTAATAGGTGCTTGTTATAGAATAAGGCACTGGAGACCTGCCTAAAGAATCCACTAGATAGTTGTAGTGGCAAGTCGAAAGCGGCTAGTTCTCCAACTTATGCTAGTGCATATAATTAGTCTTTTGACTTGAGGATCCATTATAACCTTGTATTTAGGTCCTCATGCTTTAACTCCACTTTGGCCACTTAGCGAGCATTCTAGTAGTGATTGGGCATAAGCCACGTAGACATGGAGGTTTATGAGATCGAAGAGATGATCTAACTCCTTGTCTTTGAGAAGGATGAGTGCATCTCCTATACATTTTATGATGATTGATTCCTATGAGTCCTTGGCCAAGGCATTATGATAATTTGAAAATTGGGTTTTCCAAAGATGAGGTCACAAACTGGAATCAAACAGTAAGGATAGATGCATAGTATCAAGGCTATCAGGGAGCTGAAAAATATCTTGTCCTAGGCCTTTTTGATAAAGATAGGAGACGAAAGGACCATATTTTCATAGTCGGCGTAGAGCTAGAATAGTTCACCAAAAGTATCATTCGACCAATTGTTGGGTTCCATGGGCTTGAGATTGGATGTTGACCATGGATATTGGGTACTCATCAATTAATAGAGATTAATTGAATTGAGTTAGTTAGTTTAAAGAAATTTAAACTAATTCGAATATATGATATTCTAAAGTTAGAAAGGTTGTGAACTTATGTCCAATGAGTGATAAAACCTAATAGATCACACACAAAATCCAACCGGCAATCCCAAAAATTTAGGGGAATTTTCTAAGGGTTCGAATAATTCCTAGATGGCCAAAAATTGAGAAAATCAATTGACATAATTTTTTAGTCATCTCGGCTTGATCAATTTAATTGTTAAATTGATCTAATTCATTTAAGGAGTTAAATTATGATCAATTAAATTAAGTGTTAATTTAATTTGATGCCACATAACTATCAATTGGTCAAATTAACTTAAAAAATTAAGTTAACAAAACCTAGCTTAAATAGTTAAGCTAGTTGACTTAAAGGTTGAGTCAAACTTTAATTAAATTAAAGTGTTTAATTTAATTAAAATGTAGAATTGATTTTGGATGGAGAATTCAAATGAAATGTTCATTTGGTACTAAATTAGAATTTAATTAAGTAGAAATTTCATGAGATGAATTGTAGATTCTAAATTAAATTAAAATTCAATATAAATTAACATACAACTTGCAAGACTTGCAAGTTGGCATGCCTAGGTGGCGCCGCCACCATGAGAAAAGTATGATGCCACCTTGGCATCAGACCATCCCTCCTCTGGATATAGATATAGGGGAGTGGGGCACAACATAAGATATTAGGATATTTTGTCCATCTAAAAGTTAGATTCAAAATTTCCTCCAAAAGTGAATCTCTCATGAGTTGAGGCTTCACTCTCTTCTTCATCTTCCTCACCATTTTTGGCCTTGTACCAGATATTTTTCTCCTTATTTTTTATCTAAATTAAGGATAAAAGCATTGTCCATTGGTGTGTGGACTTTGGTATTAGAGGCAAGATGAATTTCGGATTGCTTGCTTTAGTGATCCTCTATTCAACCAGTGTGTTTTTGGATTCTGTTTGGGGTCTTGCTGAAGATGTTTGGTGCTAAAATTTCAACTTGACATTCTCCATTGAGTTGGAAAATGTTTGGTCCAGATTTTTCTTGAATATGAGGTGATTTTTCGGATCAAAAGTTGATCACGCCTTGCTACGCCAAGAGTAGTCTGCTTTCGGGAAAAGAAGCACTACTTCAAGTTTTGGTTGAATTTTCTTAAGTACAAATCTGACCTTAATCAATTATATAGGCATGATTTATATCCTTGGATTTGTGTAATCTAAGTTTGATTTCAGCTTTTAAATGTTATAGATTGGAACCTTAGCATTACACCTCTTTCAGTGCAAGCATCAAAAGCTTTGCACACAACCTTTGAGAAAGTCAAACCGAATCAAGAAGCAACTAGAAAGGTACAGATTCCTTCATGAGAAGGGCTAATTAGATAGTGATCTAAAGACCTTTGAGAAAGCTATGTCGGACATAGATTCGGGACATTGGCTAGACACCATAAAATTCAAAATGGACTCCATGTACTCTAACAAAGTATGGACTTTGGTAAATTCACCAAAGTGTGTAGTATCTATAGGTTTCAAGTGGATTTATAAGAGAAGCTAAGATTCTATGAAGAGGTTATGACCTTTAAGGTGCAATTAGTGGCAAAAGGTTACACTTAAAGACCCGGCATTGATTTTGAAGAATCTTTTTCACCGATCGCAATGTTTAAGTCCATTAGAATTTTACTTGCCATAGCAGCATATTATGACTATGTGATATGACAAATGGATGTAAAACTACTTTCTGCAATGGAAGCATTGAAGAAAAAAGTTTTATAGAGCAACCACAAGATTTTACATCTAAAAAAAGTGTGCAAAAGGCTTGTAAATTCGAGAGATCCATTTATAGACTTAAATAGTCATCCCAAAGTTGGAACATACATTTTGATAAGACAATCAAATCATTTAGCTTTGTCAAAAATATGTATGAACCATGTGTATACACAAAGGCTAGTGAGAGTAGTGTATAATTTATTGTGCTTTATATCAATGACAATTTTCTCAATAGGAATGAGAGAAAAATGTTAGAGTGTACTAAAGCATGGTTATTTACTCAATTCTTCATGAAGGATTTGGGAGAAATATCCTATGTATTAGGAATACATATCTATAGAGATAGATTGAGGATGCTAGGGCTTTTTCAAACAACATACATAGACAAGATATTAAAAAAGTTTAGTATGAAAAAATCCAATAAAGGATTTATCCCAATAGGACATGGTCTTTGTCCCTCCAAGTCTATAGCCTCTAAGACTAGCAATGAGAGACGTAAAATGTCCCATATACCTTATGCGTCCATTATATTGAGCATAATATATGTCGTTCAATGTATAATGCTTGATGTAGTACATGCTCTAAGTGTTACGAGTCGCTTTCAATCCAATCCTACCCTAATCAATGTCACTAAAAATTCATTGAAGTAATCCTTAAGTATTTGAGAATAACTAAGGATTTGTTTTTGGTATGCAGCAATGAAGAATTGAAACTTAAGGGGTTTTCGAATTCTAGTTTTCAATCTAATGTAAAATGACCTAAAATCCACTTCTAGATTTATATTTTGCCTCAGTGGTAGGGTAGTGAGTAGGAAGAGTTTTGTACAAGATACCACGGCTGATTCAACCACAGAGCCAAAATATATTGTGGCTTCAAAAGTTGCAAAGGAAGGTGTTTGGATGAAATTTTTTTTCCAAGAGTTGGATGTAGCGCCTCACATTGCTAAGCCAATAGTTGTCTTGTGTGACAACAATAGTGCAATGGTGCATGCTAAAGAGCTAAGATATTATCAAAGATCCAAGCACATTTTGATTTGATATCATTTGATTTGGGAGATCATTAATAGAGATGATATCTGAGTAGAGAGGATAGCCTTAAGAGAGAATATAGAAAATCTACTAACAAAACCCCTAATGCAAAAAGTCTTTGAAGGACATCTTTAGAAGATGAGTCTTAAGACTATGGGGAAATAGCTTTAAGGTAAGAGGGAGATTGTTGGAATAGTGCTACACAGCTAATTAAACTGGCATATAAACTATTTCACTTATGATATAATCTTGATTGAATGATATTCATTATAAATGGTCATCTTTATCTTATGCTTTATTACCTTCATTAGCATTTGATTGAAGCCTTAGATCACACAAGACTATAGACATGGTCATGCACTAGGTGGTGATCATGAAATAAGTCTTACATGATCATGATCTTAAAATATTCAAGTTGTGGAATCTTATGAGATAGGGCATCAAAGATTCAAAAAAACTTGTATTAATGATGCATAAATACAAGGGGTTGAATATTGCTCCATTTCAAAAGCAATCCATGTTAGACATGGGTGAATATTAGTAGGTATTTGTTAGATAACAAATTCACTAAAAGCCCATCCAAAAATTCACTAGATAGTTGTAATGGCAAATTTTCCAGCTTATGCTAATACATATAATTAGTTCTTTGACTTAGGGATCCATGGTAACTTTGTGCTTAGGTCCTCATACTTTAGCTTTTCTTTGACCACTTTGCGGGTGTTTTGGGTTGAGCTAGGGTATCAGTTACTTAGACATGGAGGCTTGGATAGAGGGATCGATGTCTTCATCATTGTGAAGGATGAGAGCATCTCCTATGTATTCTATAGTGACTAATTCTATGAATCCTTGTGCAAGGTAGTATGACAATTTGGAAAGGGAGTTTTCAAAAGATGAGGTCATAAAAGGGAATCAAACATTGGAAATAGAAACATAGTTATCAAGGCTATTAGAAAGCTGGAAAATATCTTACCCTAAGCCTCTTTTAGGAGATGGGAGATGGAAGGACCGTATTTTTATGGCCAACATAGAACTCAAATGGTTCTCTAAAAGCATATTCATTTTAGTCAATTAGTTGGGCTCCATGGACTTGAGGTTGGACATCGACCACAAAGATTGAGTACTTTTCAATTGATAGAGATTAACTGAATTAAGTTATTAGTATAAAGGAATTCAAATTAATGTGAATATTTCGATATTCTAAATATCACAAGAGTTGTGAGCTAATGTCTAATGAATGGTAGAAAGTAATGGATCACACACAAAAGCTAAGAGGAAATCCTATTTGATAAAGGGATTTTCTAAGAGTCAGAAAATTTCACAAGACCAATTTTGTGGAAAAAAAAATGTTGACTAATTTTTAGTCATTTTGGCTAGATTAATTTAATTATTAAATTGATCAAGATAATTTAAGAAGTTAGACCAATTAAAGTAACTCCTTAATTTACTAGGCGCCATATGAGTATCAATTGGTCAAATTAACTTAAAGAGTGAACACTTTCTAGCTTAAAGAATTAAGCTAATTAACTTAAAGAGTTAAGTCAAGACCAATTAATTAAATTAATAAGTTAATTTAATTAAAGTGAAGAATTAATTTTGGAGGGAAATTCCAAATGAAAGAGTTCATTTGGAGTGCATTTGAATTTATTTGGATGACATTTCATGAGATGAAATGATGATTCCAAATGAAATTCAAATATAAGTGAAATTAACATTTCACATGCTCTATGCCTTGCCAAGTTGGTGCCATCCTCATGGGAGGTGTGATGCCAACAAGCATCAAACCTTCTCTCCTCTATAAATAGGAAAGGTGGTGGCCACTTGCAAGCTTGCATGTTAGATTCCACTTTTCCCTCTAAGTTGTGTGATTCACTCATGTATTGAAGTTTCACATTTCTTCTTTATCCTCCCTCCTAAAAATCAACCTTTTCCATTTCTTCTCTCCTTGGTTTTCCAGTGCACTAAGGAAAGATTTGGATTTGCCTATGGTGTGTGGACCATTACATTAGAGACCAGACAATTGGATAGCTTTACGTTTGGAAGATCCATTGCAGGGGTAAAACGTTTGGAGCAACTTTTCCAACATTTGTTGATATTATTTTTTGCTAAATTTTGTACTGGAGCTTCCCTAAGGCATTAAAAAGGTTGTGTCCAAATTTCATCAATTTTGGAGGTACTTTGATAGGAAAATTGTTGCCAAGTTTCCATAGTGCTAGAGGAAGAAAGATTTGAAGAATTCAAGTGTTTCTTCCACTCTACCTTGGATTTTTTAGCAATCAAGGTATTTTTCTTCTTCCAAATCCAATTTATAGCATGATTTGATCCTTAAGAGGTGCATAGTCAAGTTTTGATTTAGCTTTACTTGCTTTATTTCATGGATCCTTGTGCTATACACTTCTTCGCTATAGTTATTTTAAGGTTGAGTCAATATATGAGTAGAAATGATGCACTGAAAATTACCTTCTCTTTATGATGCAAGTACCATAAATTGAAGTAAAGACATTTAGGTTGATCAATTCTCTTACAACATTTATAGAAATGATATATATATATATAGGATATTCTAATTTGTTAGATTGGTCTCCAATGATTCTATTAAGGACATCAGATTTTAGAATCTACGGAAGAGCTATACTATAATTAAACTTGGAGTTGTCAAATACTCATAAGAATACAAACTATGTGGTAATTTAATCATTTGAGTATCAATTGAAAAAGAGATAATCGAGGGTGTGTAACACCATGAGAGAACAATAGAGTGCTTCTATTAAGGCCAAGGTTACAGTCAATCAAAAATAGCTGGGTAATATATTAGAAATGTAAAGCCCTTTAGGATCTACCAATTTAATGCCAAGGTGTATTCAAGGTTTTCTTATGGTAATGGATTCACTAACTAATCTAGCTTAGGAGAATTGGTGATCCTAATCAATGTAGAAGAATACAAAGGAGTTTTGTGAACTAAGAAAAATGATTACCTTGTGTTAATTACCATTCTCCTAATGGAACGTAAAGGATGGTTCTATATGTGTATGCATTGACCAAAGAATTAGTTGTAGGAAGATGATTACATGTGTCTTAAGGAAAATTTAAGTTGTGGAAATAGGATTGTTCCATTTGGGAAGTAAGATTCATTAGTTTGGGTTGTCTTGCTATTGCAAAGTCATCTTTTGTTAACTTCTTGGAAAAAGATGGTTAGTTTGTATCAAGTAAAGTACCAACATTTGAATCAAAAGGAGAGAAGAAACAGAAGCATTGAAAAGAGTCTAGATCATGAGTTTTAGGGGAAACTTATTCATTTGGGATACATAATACGATTTAAGACACTTTGTATCAGCATTAAGAAAGTTGAGTGACCTAAGCAAGCAACTACAAATAATAGAGATTTTGGTCCAATGCAAACAAAAATTTCCAAGATTAAGGATAAGATAGGAGAAAGAGATCAAATTAGGAAAGAACTGTCATAGAATCATTTTGGAAATGATAAGCTAAGTTCTTCCATATTTTAGACGAGAATATGGGGACTAGATTCTTTTGAGGTTGGAGGATTGTAACACCCCAACTTTCATAACTTTAAAATTCAATTAATTTTTAGTGTTGAGATAAGTAATTTGACAAAGTAAATTATAAAGTAAAGAAGTTGGTTGCTGATTAAATTTTAGAGACCAAACATAAATATTAAAGATCAAGGTATTAGAAAATAAATTAAATTAAAGATGCAATTGCTTAGAATTATAAATAGAAGAAGAAGGCACTAAATTATAAATAGAATAAATACTTGATTGATTGAAATCTTAAAAGCTAGGGGATAAATAAGCAAAAAATAAAACTTTGGGGGTTAAATCAAAAACCTAGGGCCATATTGAAGTTGGTTAAGGATTCAAGGGCTCAATTAAAGACAGCCAAAAACTCTAAGGGCTAATCTAAAATTATGAAAAAATATTTCTATATATATGGAGAAGGGGCTTGATTAAAGACAACCTAAAACTCACTCACCCTTGAACGATTGAAAATCAGCTAGAAAAACTAAAACTGCCCACCACATTCAAATTCCTCTCATCTTTAGGAATAAAATGACATTGAAAATAACTTAAAACACCAAACTTATAGCTGAAAAAAATAAAGATGATGGAGCTCCACAGCAGCCATGACAATTCTAGCTCTTTTAATAGTAGAGACGACAGGAGCTATAGGGGGTTGTGGTTAGAATAAGGTGGGCAACACGGTGAAGGCACCAATTTAACTGGAAGCCAGTGGTGGTGGAGCAATTAGAGATGGTGACTAACAGTGGCGGGTTATGGTTTTGCTGTGGTTGGTGGCCAAATTGGCTAGGTAAACAATGGAAAATTTTAACATTGATTGGGGCATTTTGTTAGGCTTGGTGAGATACATAAGAGGGTGGTAGTAGTGGTTCTCATCTTCTACAGCAGACAACAGTGGATAGATTTAGGTAAATTTCATATAAAAGATTAAATCAATTGATTTTCTAGGTTTGAATTAACCATTTAATTAAATTAAAGTTACTAAATCATAATTTGGCCTAAGTTAAACATTAAGTTTTCAAATAGTCAACTAGGAATAGAGTATAAGATCTAAACTCAATAATTTAAGAAATATCAATCTAAACTTGTGCTATCAATACCTGATAATATGACATGTTATGGAAAAGGTAGGATTGAATCAATTTAAGCATGCAGAAGACATTACCCTATTGATAGTTTTAGATAATAAAAGGTGAGAATGATTGGGCTTAATTAAGTAAGGTTTCACAATACTAAAAGTACCATGTATTTAAGGGAAAGTATTATTTAAGATTAAATATAATAATACTTGGATTTTATGACAATAAATGCCTGTTAAATATTATGACCCCAAATGAAACCCTAACTGTGACATCCCACTCAAGCTAACTCCAAGTTGAGATATCAAAATAATTCAATCTTAAGTTGGGACTTGTAATACCAGCAATAGGCCATAAATTTTCTTCAATGACATAACACCATAAGCAGCAAAAATTTTCATATCAACTATTACTACAAACATTAGTATTTGTGTTTGGAGTCTATTCTTAAATGTTCAACAAAATACATGTATAATCTCGAGGAAACATTATCAACCCTAGCATCTCTCAACATCTCTAAGTTCACATGTAATATTCTAATGACCTATATATATATAAGCACACCTAGTCTATTACAAAGAAGCATCTCTTCATGCTAGATCAGAACTTTCATTCTTGTTCAATCCTATCTGCAAAATTAAGGGAAATAGGGGTAAGTTTAATAGATTTAGTAAGGGGTAATATATCAACTATAATAGAAATTTGTCAAGGAAAGAGAGCATCTTAACAGATTCAAACTCATCAAGCAACACAAATGCAGTTATGATTCAAGCAAAAATGAGAATAGCAAATAAGAAACTCTACTGCCTTATTGCTCCAAAAGTTTATTACAATCAAGCAAGAAATGAGTACAACAAGCAATCCTTTATGGTATATGCATTCCAACATAATAAGACATACATATCAATTCACCTTATGCTAATCAAACAAGTACTTCCAAGCATGACAACTCGACATATAATTGGTGTGCCCATATGGACTATATAGTGCACTATGATGCCTAGGGAAAAATTCCTAGCATAATCGATACCTAGGGGGTAATCCTTAGCGTACCATTGATACCCAGGAAAAAATCCTTAGCATATCATGGACACCCAAGTGGACTGCAAGGCGTGTCCCATGTATCCTAGCATTATGCATAGATTGTCACTTGGCCCAAGTACTATCTTCATGCAAGTACAACAAGTGCAACAATGTACAACAGGTACCAATCAAGTAATCAAATTTGCTGACAAAGCAATATATGAAATACAAGTAGGTACAGTCAAGCTAACTTGCTAGATAATAGGATACAAACAATCAAGTGTGCTGACAAGGTATCTGAAATAGAACAGTAACAAATACCAATCAAAATAAGTACCAATCAAAATAGATGGGAGTTCTAGGCATCAGAATAAACAAGAACAACTCAATAAAGTGAAATAAGTACTAACCCTCATAGCGATATACAAATTAAGCAACCAATTATGAACAAGTACATAATCAATTGTAGATCTCAAATAAACAAGTACAATTCAAGCAATTGCAAATAGGTAAAATCAAGCAAGTTAACCTTCATAAGGTTATGCCACAAGAACAGATAAGTTGAGCAAAGCAAAAATGGTAGAACCTCACCTCTGCTATCTTAGAAAATATACCCAAAATAATAGTTCATTGGTCCTCGAGACCTACCTCT
Organism: Jacaranda copaia; assembly: GCA_014898725.1. NCBI lineage: Eukaryota > Viridiplantae > Streptophyta > Magnoliopsida > Lamiales > Bignoniaceae > Jacaranda > Jacaranda copaia. The sequence goes on from JACGDI010004167.1 coordinate 706,496, forward strand.
TTGTACCTAGCCAAAAGAGCATAATTATAGTCAAAATCCATGTTTAATTCCAAATACAATACTATAATGCTTATAATATAACCTAAATTCATCGATCAATCAATCAAGATGATATTCTATGGTTTAATTAGCACTATTGTTCCAATAACGGCTAACAAGATCAGTACCCCCAAACTAATCTCGATTTCATATCTATTTCACTTATCAAAATATAAGCTAATCTTCAATTGCACAATCTTATCACAATATTAATCTAGAATCGCAATAATCACTTAATTCTTAATAATTAACTCGAACAATATCATTAGATCCTATTCCAAAAATTAAGGTCTAATTTCTTATTAATCTCATTACATAATCCTTAGGATTAATGCCATAAAAATCCAATTTTGGCATTTTGCATGATAATTCTGGGTCTAATACCTATTATTCCTTGCATCAAGATCAACATATATATATATATAGACATATCAATCCATCATAAATTCCAATTCTTGGCATGGGTACAAACTAAATAGGAAAGTACACATTTGCAATATACATATATATATGTATTAAAGGTACAACTAAGTCTAAATTCCAAAGTTTGCCACTAGGGTTTTAAAACCACAAATCGATGATACAAGTGTGATCATTAGCCGTGCCATTACCAAAAAGTCATCTGACAGCCCAAAGAGCTTCACCTCATTGCAAGCATTGCAATGGTACTGTTAGTTTCAACAATGGCTGCTTGAAAGTCCCCCAAAAATCACCATGAAGCCCAAGTTCTCCATTATCACCGCCATCCATTCCTCATGGTTTTCTACTATCTCCACTACGTTTCACCATCATGCAATGCCTCTACGGTGTTCTCCTTATCAGTTGCTATCTAGACCACTTTTTAGAGTTGAAGTTGGTCATCAAAAAATGATAAACCCACTTCCCCACCATGAAGCTTGCTTTCAATCTCTCTTTTGTGATGGCTCGTCAAAGGGATGTTCAATTGTGCATGTGATATACAAACATAACTGGAGGTATGGAGAGTACTTTAGTTAGTTTAGTTCGGTGATATGGTGGTCTACAGTGGGAGTTTGCTAATGGAGAAGGTAAGGTCGTGGGTGAAAGAGAAAAGAGAGAAAGATGGGAGAAATAGCTCAATTGCAATTTTTCAAAATTTTATAAAATTGAGTTTTGTCAAATTCTAGATTGGCCTCGAAGATTTTTTATTGGATTTAATTTAGTCCAATTGTTCATTTAGAATTCTAGTTGAACCCTAGTTAATTAAGTTAGGGCTTTCCCTGTGAACCTCACACTTTCTTAATTGTACAATTAAGCCCTTTAAAATTATAATTTGGCTCCAAAAGTTTCAATTAAAATGAAATCAAGTTTGTTAAAATTATAAATTGACCACAAAACTTTTAAAATTAATTATTAAGTAAAATTATATAAAATGAAAATAGTGGCAATAAATTAATACAAATCAAGAAAATCCTAGGGGTGTTACACTAATAATGTCGTGCACTGAAGACAATCATATTAATAATCTCCTTATCATCAATTCTTTAGGTTAATGACCATTACATTTAATTATATTAGCTATTTAAAGGTGAAACTGAGATTAAAGGAATTATATCAGAATAGCCCTAAGCTTTATAGAGATAATAAATATATTTATATTTAAGATTTAGAGGATTAATAGATTGATAACTCAAGTTGTCTCATGATAGCCCTTGGATTGGCTATGAAGCCAAGACTTAAGCATCCATACTGCTAAGGATTCCTCTGTATTTGTCAAGTGAATTATACTATATTTTTTTTGTAGCAGAAAGAACATATATATTTGTTAGTATGTCCATATTGCCTGTTGTTTGATCTTTTCAGTGCTGTGATTCAATAATTACTGTTTGATTAATTTATACTATCCTTTGACTCATAGGTGGAAATTAATATCACTATATTAGTAAATATATCACTATTAGTCGATCCTTTCTTTGTTGAAAATTATTAAGCATCATTGCTATCTTAATCTTTTATCCTTATGTTAGTCTTGATAGTCTATCTGTGCTTTCCTTCTCCTTTGCCCACAATTCTTGACCAATTGTTATTTAAATTCCCTATCTATCTTGAGATATTGAAGTCCTGAACCAGATCATTAATTCGATTCATATTCACACAAGTTTTGAAAAAGTAAATTGTTCGTAAAATTTTACCACACATAGTTGCTTTACACTAATTGTGGTTCCTGGTCGGTCATGATTTATGTTGTTTTACCTAAAATTGGTGACTGTGTTGGGAAAATAGAAAATGGATTTCAAAATGTATTTTTCTATTATCACCCTAGTTATTTTGGTATGAACCCAATATTAAAGATCGATTGTTTGTTTATCATGGAAAACTAATATGTTTATTGTACTATTGTTGGATGTTTTACTGCATTATTAGGGCATATATTGTTGTGAATACACAAATTTGTTGATACTCTTAGGGGTAGGCTCTAGGATCAGTACTGAAAGATAGTAAGGTGGAATAGACTAACAATAGCTGCTCTTCAACCGATACCCTACTATTATTATCTTATCTCATGGCCAGTTGAAGGAAATTATATATAAGCAGGTTTTGTGAAAGTACTATTGATATGTTGTTTATTAATCTATCTAGCCAGTTGTACTCATTGCCAATATAGTACCTCATATATCTACTATAGTTGTGATTATTCTCTATTGATTCAATATTGATTGGTTTGTTATCACTCTGAATATTCATATTGCTCCATTAATTGTTAATAACTCACTAAGTCAATCGGACTTATAGTTTTTGCATGCTATTTTTTTATGTTCTTTACCCTAAATAAGAAGGAATGATGATGATAGATCAGACCATGCAACATATAAGGTAATTAACCTTATCAATGTATAGATACATAGATTGTAAATTGTAATGTTGCTGATATAGATATGACAGGTAGGCTTAGAAAATATTAATCATGATCTATTGTATTTGGAAATCTTGTTAAATTATTTATGTTTGTAGCTTCTGATCTATGGTATTTGGAAATCTTGTTAAATTATTTTGATTGATATTTCTTTCCACTTTTTCAGACCAAGTTTGCAATTATACTTTCTTGTAGCAAAACACAATTGGATGCCATTGTATTTATGAGCTTGTAGAAAGTATTCTTGGTGTAACTGCAATTAAACTCATGAACCTTGTGACAGAGATTAAGCATTTATCATTATACTAAATATATTGTCCTAGTTATATCTATTGTCACGACATTGTGTAATAAAATCTTCTTTATCAATTTTTTCAATGCAAGATAAAAAAGATAACTACATTGTTGTTAAAGAGCATTTGAAATAGACAAAAATTAATTGTGCAGGTTAAGAAAAAGATGATCAACACACATTATGGCATTAGATACTACTATAATGTCTTTTAACTAGTAGAAGTTGAACAACAATCCATCTACAATGAGTGCAAGAAAGCTCAAGTATATGCTCTCATACCTTTGGAATTAAGTTTACTCTTTTTCATTACCTTTGAGGAAACCACAATATATATGCTTATTGCTTCTTTTATAATATAATTAATTGATAAATATCTAGGTTCTTGCTATTGCTACTAATGATGATGGTGTTGAAATATCTACTAACTCACAACACATCTTGCCTCTATTACAACCACTTTCACCTCTAAGATTGTGACAATTGAAATGATTAGCTTTATGTTAATAATATCATCATCTCAATTGACCCAAAATTTTGTTCGAGTACCTAATACCCTACTTGAAATTTTTTTTTAATGATGATGACGTTATCAAATTTAAATTATATGATGATGATTAGTTCTACGATAATATTATCATGGTTTGAAGAACACGGATGAGCATTCAACTATCTCTCATATTAGAGGAGAAATAAGGTATGTTTGAAACCCCTGCCTTTGTACAAAAAGTTTTTGGAGTGTGTTGAGATTGAAAAATTAGAAATAAATAAATTATTGAATACTGATGTACTTACTAGGTGGAATTCAACTGATTTAATGTTAGAGTCTGCAATAAGTCTTACAAGAGCTTTTGATGCTTATGAAGATGCAAATTTTGGCTATATAAATGATCTTTCAAAGCCACCATATGATAAGACTCCATTGGAGTATGATTTAGAGAGGTTTAAATTATTGGTGAAATTTTTAGGTCATTTCTTTTAGCTCACTTTGTACATTTTTGGTTCTTTGTTTATCACATATCACATTATACATCATGAAATAAGTATAGTCAACATGCTTCTTAGATTATGGTTGAATGGTGATGACTTTGAATTAAGTGAAATGCCAAGAAGGATGGAAAGAAAAATTTGACAAATATCAAGGATCAATTAAGAAAGTGAACATGATTTATATTATGTTGTGATTCTTATCCACATCATATATTGGACTGTATTGAATGTTCATTTGATACAATGTATAGTAATATTGCAATGAGTTTGATCACGAAAGAAAAAGTAAAGCATAGGATGATGGAATTGTTTCACGAGTATAAGTTGAGATTTGAAAACTTGAAAAGTTCACTTCCCTCCTCGAGGAAAAAAATTAGCACCAAAGCAAGCTAACATCTATCTACTGATGCTACATGAAAATGGAGTTAGGGTTCTTTTCAGTAATAAACAAAATTCGAAGTTCTTTTCCTCTGGAATTAGTTACAAAGGTTTTTTTTGTTCTCAAATTTCTTTTAAATGATTTCTTGCAATCAGATTTGCTTTCGAGCTTAGTATCTAATCTTTTTTCTTAATGGACTTTGACCTATTCAAGTTTTGATGGCCTTCTTGGTGAGCTTTGTTATTTGGGCTCTTTAGCTTTTTTATTTATATAATATATTTATTCATTGGAGCCTTTTTAGTCTTTTTTTTATTATTTCATTCTTTTGGACTTAATTAGTCATATCACATACATGTAATATTAGAAATTTCTTTAATACAAATTATCTTGAATAATTTTCTTATATTATTTACTTTCCTCATGATACTTTTCCTACGTATGGGGAATCCTCTAAGGTCCCAACCTATAATCTTGAAATGTTAGAAGAAAGGACATAACATTTAAATCATTAAGAAATGAAATTCTTTCTGGAGACTAGTCTTTGCTTTCCATACTCTTTATGAGCAAGGCACAAGAAAAAAGACAAGGAAAATGAAGAATGAGATGAATAGGATAAACATAGATATTGATGATGATGATTAGGAATGATGGCAATGGTGGTGGTGATGGTGCATTGGTACCAAAAGGAATGTAAAAATGAATGTTGATTTATTTTTGTTCATTTTTTATGAGATATATAGCATGAAGCTACTCCTACTATATCAAATGATGACATATTCATGATTTGAACAAAAGTACTTGTCAAATGGATTAAGATATTAGGCTAAAACTTCTCTTAGTTGTCTTATTTTGTGTAGCCTAGCTTCCCACCAAGCTCGAAGCGAATCAATTTACTAGAATAAACAACTTCACTATACAACTCTTTGGTCAACATACATTACTTATGCACACACTCATTGAAGTAACAAATATTTGAGCAATGCATAGAACAAAGACATTTACAGGCAATGCCTAATCATGTAATTCCATTCCAATCAATCAATTTCATAGGAACTCACATGTAGCGATCATATACTATTCCTCAGTCTATCTGTGGAGTTATGAGGTCTCAACTTAATTAAAAGCCTACAAAAGTGTGCAATAAAGCATTCCTCATATTAGGAAAATGGCCTAATCAAAAACTAGTATAACTAGCAATTTTCTTATAGCTATTGTACAATGTCAACCCCTATTAGGAAGCTTAAGCTTAGTTTATCAAGTACCTAGGTGATTACCTTGACCAAGTCTATAAACACTCACATATGCTCTATACCGACCAGTCTCAATTACTTACCTAATACTTAGGCGCACTATCAAATCATTGAGCGCTAAGGCTCTCAACTTGCTTGACCAATGCACACATTGATCTCAGTTCCCTTATACCTTGCAAGTGATCATCACTTGATGGTGTGAACCTAAGTTTTGGCGACAATTGACCGAAACATCTATATGATACCCAACTTATTATGTCCAAGTATCTAGAAACTTAGACAGTAAACCTGTATGATGTCTACAAAACATGCAGCACTACACTAGCACTAAGTTTTAGCAAGTATGCTACCCTAAGCTAACACACATCATTGTGTCACCAATTATTGATGCCCATCACCTACAAGTGAGATCTTCACTAAGCTATTGATAACTGATGTAAAAAAGGTCTAACAAACTACTTCCACTAAAAAAGTTTAACATCCTTGTTAGAATAAAGCAAAAACTCCATGTGTGTTCTCAAATCAAAAGAACCCAATGTCCTTATAGAGGCAAGCTTTGTTAACACCAACAAATTCCAAGCCCACCTTGGAAATGTTTTACTCACAAAAGTCTCCAATAGAACATTTCGAACCATATCACTGAATGCTACATTCTTGATGAAGTTTTAGGTCTTGATGTGACCCCTCTAACTAAATTAACAGCTTGAGCCTTGGCCTTAAATTCACGCTTTGCCCTTCTATACATGTTCCTCTTCTTGCTTGGCTATAATTTGACTAGCTTTTTTATGAATTATCCTGGTTTCTATCTAATTCAAAATCTTCTAACTTTGTACCACAAGTTAGATTTTCTTGCAACAAATGGATAAAATGGCCCAGCACACATGACCTGTTCTTTTCTCATGCATAATGATAATGGATTCTCTAATTTCTGTAAGTTATGCTTATAGTTTCTGCCACATCCCTCCTTACACCTTATTGTTGTAAAATCACCATATTTTACTTAACTTTTCCCAATAGTATCACACAAGCCCTTCCCAATGGATGCTTACTTGTTTGCAACACACACAAACCACACAAAAGTCACATTATATAAGCAAAATATAACATTATCCAATATAATTCTTAAAGCTAATAAATAACCTAAAGTAAAATATTAGCCACTCATTTTCTAGCTTTCATCAATTGCATTTGTAGTTATTTTGGAACATGACTCAAAAACTCAAAATTTGAATCTTTTCCAGTGCACTAAGATCTTCACATATTACTTCTCATGGTTCTAAAAACAAAAAATGCAAAGCTCCTTACTACCTACATAGAGTGCAAATTATGCAACTAGATATTGCTAGCTGAGATCAACCTAATGACCCTATCACAATCATTACAAGCCACACCCACATTTCAAAGTTGAAATTCACACGCAACTCTATCCACAAGTGTTTTCCATGAATTAGCCAACACAAAAGCACTACTATAACCCAACACTTTGGAATACCACTAACACTTAACATCCTAATGCAAAACATTCTTGTGATTAAGGGAACATAAAATATTTGGCAACCAAATATAGATCAAAAAACCTTTAATCTAGCCAAGAACTTTTCCTCATGCTTTGATGTTTACCACTATTAAAGATTTCACTTCAAGAAAACCTGCACACTTATATTGTGAAGCCTATCACATGCTAACCACACATTGCACTTTACCTTCATCTACATCAATGTGTACTCTTTAGGATCTCTTAAGTCAATACCATATCTTGATCCTCGGGTAATCAATAATGCCAATTGTACTTTCAAATTTATCTTCAACTTTCAAAGCATGTCTAGGATTCTAATTAAAGGTGGCATAAAACTTGCACTTTAAAAGGTTTCTAAAGCATTTTCCCATCAATGCCATTCTTGAAACTGGCACACTAGCCTTACTACAAAAAACTGCCCTACTCAATTGCTCTAGTATCATGTAATGACAAATATACTTTAGGTCTAGAATCTATTTTAGGACCAAAAAAGGTCTTCAATCCACCAATCTCACACCCCTTTTCACCAACACTCAACTTTGCATTTAAAGCACCAACTTTTGAGATCAACAATACCAATTAGGTAACCTCTTACAAACAAATTCCCTCAAATTAGGTGCCATCTTTTCCATAAATCCAACTCTTTATTTCAAGCCCTTTGTTGTAATTTCAATTGTCAATCACTATAATCAAAATAAATTAACTGAGCTAACCCAACACATCATCGTATCAAGTAACAATGCAAAATGCAAAAACTCTCCTTAGAATGTGCCATGGAACCCTAACAATCCTAAGACTTAATTATAACCCATCTCAACCAAGTTCTGATATCACTTTTCATATAGGTTGAAACATCAAATGTAAACTTTTCACAATTAACTTATTGATACGTGTCCTGGCTTTCCCACCAAGTTCTAAGCCAGTCAACCTATCAAAACAAAATTAGTGTTTGATAATGAGATTTGAGAAAATGCAACCCTTCGATTAAAATATATTACTTATGCACACACAAATTAAAAGAACAACAACATAAGTAATGTGGGTAACACAAATTTATAAGTAATGCCAACTTCGTAATTCTATTGAATTCAGCATTAACTAATTACATAAGAACTCATCTTAAGCTATCACAAAACACTCTCTTAATCTACATATGGTTTGTGAGCTCTTGACTTCATCAAAAACCTAATAGACTTTGCAATGCAACATTCCCCTATGTTAGGAAAATTGCGTAATAGGGAGCTAACATGTTTTTAGCACTTTTCTTATAATTGTTGCACAATTCGAGCTATTGCTAAAATGATTCTGCCAAGTTTCTAAGTGGTTACCTTGACCAAGTCAGCTAACCACTCACACACGCATCACATAGATTAGTATCATTCATTTACCAGCTAATACTCATGTGTGCTATGTTTTTATGTGTCTAGACTACCTACGTGCCTACCTACCTACCTAACTCATATGCATGTTATTCTTAGTTCTCACACAACAAGTGAGACTTGTATACAAGTATTCATCATCTAATACTATGCACTCAACCAAGTCTTGTGCACAACTGATCCACAATGCTACACAATTCCAAGTCATTACATCTAAGTATCTACAATGTTAGCTAAAAAACCCACAGGATGTCTATAAGTGAGTTGCATCAGGCTAATACTAAGTTTCTGCAAATGTGTTGTAGTAAGCCAGCATGTGTTATCTATCACCAATTATTGGAACTTATCACCTAGATATGCAATCTTTATCTAGCTTTTAACCACCCAACATAAAAAAGTGTAACAGTAGTAAAAGGCTTATGCCAGTCCTCAACCAAAGGATGATAGTATCACATTTCTAGGAAACATGAAGAGAAAATGAAAGGATATATATGTAAGGATGTTTATCCAATTATTAAATATTTGACTATATAAAAGGTGATACAATAAAGACAAGAAATGATGCAAACTTTTTCACCCCTCAACACCATCTATAAAAATAAAAGAGGTTCTTGTCTATTGAGACCATAAAAGAGGCGAATATATTAGCTAGAAGAATGTAATATACAACATATTCCATTTATATATTGCATATGTTAAATTGAAAATAATATATCTTTGTAAAAAATATACATGGTTGAACCTAAATTAGATTATTTATAAAAAGATATTTCATATATGAATGGAAAATACAACACTTTGCACAGATAACACTACAATAAAAATAGCATTTTATTATTGTCTATGTACTTGATAGTAGTTTAAATTATATTTTAATAATTTTAATTATGCACCAAGTTTATCACAGTTGTGGATGTCATATATTATGTAAGGGGAAATTATTGATGTGATGATATTGCAACTGAAGTAGCTATAAAATTTCTCAATGAGTTTCAAGGGAAAATAGAGTATAGAGAGCACTTTGACCTACCTAAGGAGGTGAAAACATTATTAACTTAATATCTATCAAGAAAATCTAGCCTAGTGCTAATAAGCTAGTTATTATCCTAATTTTTATATCAAATGATTTCCTTACTCATAATAGTGAATGATACAAGATTCTTGCCCATAATGGCCATAAAAAGGACAAATGTACAAATTGAAAGAAAGGAAATTTATAATGTATAATTATTGAATATTACATATGTTAATATGAAATGTAATATGTATGTACCAAAAAGATATTGCATGTATGAACTAAAAATATATGCTATATGTAAAACAAATATAAATGAACCTAAAGTACATCACATTTGGGAGATAATATTGCAACAAAGATGCTTCTCACTATTTTTTCCATGCACTCAATAGTAGTTTGAATGCATTGTGATGTCACATTAGGCAAAAATTATATTATTATTGTAGATGTTATATGTAGTTGGTGGAGCAATATACTAACTTATACCATATAGTAGTTGAAGTTGTCATATAGTAGTTCAAAAGTAGTTGAAGTTGTTATAAAAAAATCTTATTATGATACATAGTTTATAGCTACATGTATTAAGGTCTATTCTTTACGATAATTTTAATGCAATTAACATACCAAATCACAAACTTTGTACTTAATTTTTTTAAAACTATATATCTAAACACATGTAACACCCCTAAAATTTTATTGATTTTATTTATAATATACGATTTTATCATTATTTGGAAATTTTATGAATTTTATATTATTAATTATTTTAAAAATTTTTGTGGGCTAAATTATTATTTTTGTAGACTTTATTGTGTTAACTTTTGAATAATTTGGGGCTAATCGTAATTTGAGAAAAACTTGGGATAAAATTTCATAACTTAAAATATTAAGGGATTAAATTGAAAATTAAAATTTAAGAAAAGGTGGGGAATGAAATTTAAAGAACCGGGCATATCTCTTCTTCTCCATTCCTTTTTCCTTCCTTTTTTAATCTCCATTTTTTGTCCTTTTTTCTTCCTTCTCGCCGAAGCTCCACCACTACCTCCAACCAACTTCCCGATGACCCCTTTCAAACCCCTAAACCCATCAATCTCCTTTACACTCCACCACCTCCACTCTTAGCCACACAACCACCTCATCCAAACAGCGGAGCAACGACGATGAAAGGAGAATCAAGAAGAATGAGCTATAATGGTAGCTAGGTTTCACACTTTCCAACGACCATCAACTCTTCTGAGGGGTAGGTCAAGAAGTATTCTAAGAGAGTAATGCATTGGAACTATTACATGGCAACTCTGATGATGGCGGGGCGGTTATCAAAGTACGGCTGAGAAAAGGATAACTCGACTATTTTTGGACCATTTTGACATTTACATTGCTCAAATTTTGAAACAAAAATAGCATTAGATTTTTCTCATCGAGAGGAAAAAATCTATGGTGGAGTTGAGTATTCCAGTGGTGGCGAATAGTAGCGGAGGTAGAGAGACAGTTTTCTTATCTCAACATGGTGAACATCCCTGTGCTATCGATTTGTGATTCCGAGCCCTCAATAGTGAGAATTAGGTTTTATTGGTTATTGTATGTTATATATATACATGTATGCATGCGATTGTTAGATTTTGTCCAGAATGAGCCTTTGAATTAATATGTGTACCTCTATGACTGTTGATCTATACGAAGAATATGAAGAAAGAAGATACAATTTTTGGACTCAAATGTTGGTTAATAATAAGTTAAATATTAATTTTGATATTGGGAATTATTATAAATTAAATAGTATTGAAATGGGGATTGGCTAGAGATTTATTCGTAAATATTGCTTAAGATTGTAATGCCTTGATTTGTTATTTTGGAAATTTTTTTGTTCTAGATTTAACCTAGACCATCATAGATAATTCAGAAATATTGATTCTAGAGAATTTTGTAAAGAATGATCTTAATCTGTATTATCCTCATGATAGATAAGGTATTAGAATGCCTGATGTATTTCTATAAAGTTACTATGATTAAACAAGAATTTTAATTCTTGGAATATTTTCCTGATTAGGTGATGATGAGCTGGGCATTGATGAGTCATAGATTCAATTTTGACTGTTGCTAATTGGGACTGCAAGAGAAGAAGGTCTCTCACCTGGGTTATTACTTTGTTAAGCTTACTCGTATTTGTTGGAAACCCTTGTGAAAGCCTGCCAATCTAGCATTTCTTTTCTTATCTATGCTTGTAATAAGCCCTTGTGTGGGTTTTATTATTTCTAAATTATACTCTGAACTATGTTTGAAATCTATCTGTTATCTGTTATCCAATTTAAATACCCCTGTGAGGGTTATCTCTAATGTTGGTTCTATTTTCTATCCATTCTAGTGCCTAGAAATTTTGCCTATTGTCTGCTATTTTGATATCTATCTATCGATATCTATACTGTCTGTACTGTATTCATTGCCTTATCAACATATCTATTATTAGTTCTGTATATATCGACCATGCTGGCTTATTTATGTTTTGTTTACTATTTTCTATTGCTTTGGTGGCATTTTTTCTCTATTCTATTCTAAATTGTTGATCAAAATCAACAGTGTGCTAGGAATATTTCCCTAAGCATCTGTATAAGCAATTATTCTATTATTTGTATGGTGATTATATGGGCCAATGGCCATCCTGGGCTATTTATTTGGTTATATAGGGGCATACTAGAGATTTTCCCCTGAGTGTCACCGGTACACTTAGGATTTTCCTCTAGGTGCCAACCATACGCTAAGGATTTTCCCCTAGGTACAAGTGATACACTAGGAATTTTTCCCTAGTTATCAACGGTGTGCAATATAGTTTTGTATAGGCAACTGCCATATATCAAGCTATTATACTTAGGTAAATTATCTATATGTTTGGTATAAGGTGAATCTGCAATGCATGTCTTACAGCCTTTTCTTGGAATGTATATACTTTAGGTTTGATTTGCCTAAATGATTTTTGTCTGCCTGTAATATGTTCTTGGAGCAATAAGGTAAGAGAGTTTCATGTTTGCTTTTCTGTACTGTCTATTTTCTAGATTCTGTTATATTCAGTCTAATAAAAATTATGTTTTATCAAGTTGAATTTCTCCTCAATAAACTATGTTTTTATTTTTACTTATCCCTCACTAAGCCTTTAGACTTACCCCTCTGTATTTCGTAATCTTTCAAATAGGAATGGGCTCTGATGGATACCAAGTTTGGAATAAAGTACATGGTTGTTTTTAATAGAACTAATGTTGAAGTTAGGTATGGAACTTGTGAATGTGTCATTAACCTCAAAGATGTTGTGACGTGTAAATTTTATTTTGAAGGATGTAGTGTAAGATGATAATGATGGCGTGATTTGTTAGAGGCTATAATTTAACTAAGTTCCTTGAAACTCTTAGGATATATCTATTTTTCAATTTTAATTAGTTTTGTTGGGGTTGAATCAATGTTTAAATTTGGTGACGTTTGAATTTATTGGCCTACTGTTGAAATTATAACTTTGAGAATTAAGTCTGAATTAGAGTAATGCCTTAACTTAGGTGCTGTTCTGAGGTGGGGTGCTACAAAAGTAGTATCAGAGCCTCAGTTTGGATGACCTCGGTTTGGATGACCTAGGCATGAACATGTGGTATAACTCACAGTAACCTCTATTTTGGTTATTTCGAATGTGCACTTAAGATACTGACAAGATTGTTAAGTTATAGCATGACTAATAGAATATAGTAGGTTCCTAAGGATTGGATTTAGATTATATTGCTTGATTTTTTGAGACAAAATTCTTGAATTATTGTAGGATGGCCAGCGGATCTAACAAATGAAAGATACCTGTGAATGAGCAAAACAATGAAACTCTTGAGGACGAGATAAAGATGTTGAAAGAAGAAAGAAAAAACCTTCAAAAGATTTGTAGGACTTTGGAAGAAAAATATTATAGGCTACATGAACATTTTCATCAGGCCCGAGAAGAGGTGCGTACTTTGAAAGAAATGCTGGGTGCCCAGGACTACCCACATGATTGAGTCGTGGGCGACTTCGAGTGGGAGCACCTTTGAGTTAGTATCATTGAAACATAAATATAAGAGCTTTAATCCTTACTGGCTAATATGGAGGCAACATTTTAGGCCTTGCAATCTAATTATAGAAGATCAGTACAAGTTTCTCACCTAATGGTAGATGAGATGGATCGAGCGATGGACTACTATTGCAGGGTTATCAATCAAGCAATCGAAGTTAGCCCTAGGATAGATGCAGAGGCCAATCTATTAGGTATTCATTAGACCCCCACTCCTAATTAAGAATAGGGTTGACGGGAGCAGGAGCGAGCACCAGAACCTAAGGTAAAACCAAAGAAAGAATTGAATAAGCAGTTTAAGGAAGAACACAAAGAAGCACCTAATGCAGATGTCATTCCAAAACCTCCAGTCATGGCACCACTTGAGATAGATGATGATGAAGATCAATGGACGACATATGAGGCAAGCAAGCTATTTGACATCACTGATAAGGAATATTAGATACGAGTCTTGGCATTGTAATATAATAGTATGTTAGTAGAATAGTAATGGATAGCTTCTAATTATCGAACCTTGTAACCACAGCTAATAACTTTGTGACTGTGATTGGTATCATTTTTGCCCCTTTTTCCTTTTAACACCCTATCATTTTGTCTACAACTATGCAAACTATTAGCATAGCTAATTTTGCTACCTCTGATTTGTATATACGCTTAGGTAATCTGCTATTACTAACTTATATTATTATAATGTATGACTTATGGGGAAATTATTTTTAATCTTTCTTTCTTGTTATGAGTTTTGAAAGTTTATTTAACTTATATTGTTTTCTTTATTAAAACCTGAATTATTGAAGGGATATTGAAAATTGGGATGTTGACTTCAACTTTCAATTACAGAATATTCCTAAAATTTTGAGACTATGATGGCATCCTGTGGTAGTGTCCCTAGACCTATACCACCCCAATTTGATCAGCATGGAAGACCTCCTAAGCAACAGTTTCAAGACCATCATGCTCCCAAATAAAAAGTTCTGACTTATTCTTGGGCTGAGCAAAAAGATGAGGTATCACAAACGCTTTTAGTTGGGCAGCCAATGAGACCTGCGTATGAAAGAGAGCCAGAAGTTAGGCCACTAGCTCAACTTATGGCAGAAGACCCAGCTCTAGAAAAATTCCTTAATTTTTAGCCCCTTAAGTTCTATAGAGAACCAGACAATCGAAAGGCCGAAGAATGGGTTGAAGACCTTGAGGTCATATTTGATACTTTACGTTACCCCAATGAACAAAAGGTATGATTCACCACATTCCTCTTAGTGGGATCTGCTAAAAGTTGGTGGAAAATAATAGATCATCGTTGGGTTGCCTTAGGAACCCAAAGGACATGGGACAATTTCACCAAATAATTTATGGATAAATATATACCCCTAGTGGTCAAGCAATCTAAGAAATGTGAGCTCATGAATTTGATCTAAGAAAATTAGACTGTTAGTCAGTATGAGACAACCTTCAGCCGGCTCATTCAATATACGCCTTATGTCCAAAATGATGAAAGTTAACAAATTCAATGATTTACTTACTGATTACGGTCAAAGTTGAGATGGGGTCTAGCCATCTTTGATTTACCAAATTTCAGCATAGTAGTCAGTAAGGCACTACAATTGGAATCAAAGTTGCAGAAAATCAGAAAAATTGAAAAAAAAGGTAAAAAGGAAATATTGTCTCCTGGTGGACTGAATGGCACCAGTAAGAAATAGTGGAGGCCATAAGTTAAGGATGTAGCTCAAAGAACTACTTGGGTAGATAGGATGGTGAATCGAGCTCAAGAAAAGGTATCGACACTATTTAGGTCAGTAGGGCATGAGGAAGTGAACTATTGGCGAAAACAGGGTAAATACTTATAGTGTGGTAGTAGCCAACATCTTCTGAAAGATTTCCCAGGGAAGAAAGGCCCACTTTTAATAGGAAAAGAAAAGAAAAATATCTAGGGTTGTGCTTATGCCCTCATCTAAGAAGACACACTGAACCCCAATGTGGTAGTAGAAGGTATGATTACTATCTCCAAAACTCTTGGTAAAGTATTATATGAACCCAGTACTTCTCATTCTTTTATATCTATTGAATTCTCTGCAAAATTGAATATGAAACTTAAAACCATGGCATATCAAGTAGAAGTGAGAACACCTTTGGGAGTAGGGTTAGTCACTGATGTCATGTATCGGGATTGCCTGATTATGATTAAAGGCTGATTGTGTCCAACAAATTTAATACAAATGCCTATCCAAAGATATGATGTAATTCTTGGAATAGATTGGTTGTACAACCACCAAGCACAAGTGAATTGTTTCACTAAGTGTATAACACTTGGGGAAAGGACGTAGATATCTTCACATCCTTCCATAGATAAAACTCCCCCAATATTGATCATATCATCTATAGAAGCTAGGCAGATTCAGAATAAGAGTAGGCAAGGATTCTAAGCATACACTCATCAACAAACCTTAGGACACAATCATGATTGAAAAAGTAGAAATGGTAACATACTACA
The DNA here is from genome assembly GCA_014898725.1 of Jacaranda copaia. Classification (NCBI taxonomy): domain Eukaryota; kingdom Viridiplantae; phylum Streptophyta; class Magnoliopsida; order Lamiales; family Bignoniaceae; genus Jacaranda; species Jacaranda copaia. The sequence continues at coordinate 722,791 of JACGDI010004167.1, forward strand.
CTGAGATATTTCCTGAAAAGTTAAACTCTTTATCCCCTAATAGGGAAATAGAGTTTGTTATTCATACTCTCCCAAGGGATACGCTATTTTTAAAGACTCTATATCATATGGCGCATGCCAAACTTAAGGAATTGAAGAGTCAGCTATAGGAGTTGTTAGAGAAGAAATTTATCAAACCCAACACGTCACCTTGGGGAGTCCCAATGCTATTTGTCAAGAAAAAAATATAGGTCTTTGAAAATGTGCATCAATTATCGAGAATTGAACAAGGTCACCATGAAGAACAAGTATCCACTACCCCATGTGGAAAAGTTATTTGACCTCCTACAAAGATCAAGAATCTTCTTAAAACCTGATTTGACGCAAAGGTATTATCAACTGAAGATTAGAGAAGAGGATATCCCAAACAAAGCTTTCAATTCTTGATATGGCCACTACAAATTTGTGCTGATGCCATTTGGCTTAACCAACACCCCGACAACATTCATAGATTTGATGTACTAGATATTCAGACCCTATTTTGATCAATTTGTGGTCATTTTCATTGATGATATCTTGGTTTTCTTTAAGACTAGAGAGGAGCACATGAAGCAGTTATACATAGTTTTGAAGACTCTAAGAGAACATCAAATATATGCCAAGTTTAGTAAGTACAAGTTCTAGATAGAGAAAGTAGCTTTCTAAAGTCATGTAATCGCTCAAAATGGGATAGAAGTGGACATCTCCAAGGTAGAAGTGATTGTCAATTGGAAGAGGCCTAAGAGTGTTACAATGATTCAAAACATTTTGGGATTAGCCGGTTACTACCGAAGATTTGTTCAAGACTTCTCCAAGATAAGTAGCCTACTAACTAAGTTAACCTAGAAAAATAAGCCATTTGTTTGGAATGAAGAGTGTGAGAAGAACTTCTAAAAACTAAAGAACCATTTGACTACGACTCCAGTATTAGCCCTTCCGGATAGGTTAAAAGATTTTGTGGTGTATATAGATGCCTCATATAAGGGGTTGGGATGCATGTATATGCAAAAAGGGTGTGTCATTGCCTATGCATCTAGGAAGCTAAAACCTTATGAGCAAAACTACCCCACACATGATCTGGAGCTGGCAGTGATTATCTTTGCTCTATTGAAATGGAGGTACTACCTCTATAGGGCTATATTTAAAGCGTACACAAATTACAAAAGCCTAAGTATCTACTTTTGCAAAAGGATTTGAACATGAGATAATAAATATGGATGGAATTCTTAGAAGATTATAACTTTTCCATCAATTATCATCATGGAAAAGCGAATATAGTAACTGATGCTCTGAGCTGGAAAGTAGGAATGACTCATCTGCAAGGTGCAAAGACATCAGAAAAATTGAAAACAAGTGCTATGATAAGACTAAAATAACAAGTCTGGATTACAGGAGTGAGAGTAAAACCTAAACTGTATAAAGAAATCCAGCAAGCTCAAGCCAAAGAGAACTAGATGTTGAAACATAAAGAAATGATTAGAAGCTTTAGAGATTTTGAGTTCGGCACATATAGCCAAGGTATCCTATTCTATTAAAATAGAATTTATGCCCTGAAAAAGATGAAACAAAGGTTATTGGAAGAAGTGCATCGAGCAAGGTACACCGTACATCCTGGAGGAACAAAAATGTATCAAGACTTAAAAAAATAGTTCTAGTGGAACGGGATAAAGAAGGATATAGCAAACTTTGTGCAGAAATGTCTGACCTGCCAGTTGGTGAAGGCAAAACACCAACAACCATCAAATTTGTTGCAGCCACTCCTCATCCCAGACTGGAAATGGGAACAAGTGACTATGGACTTTGTGATCGATCTGCCAAAGGCTGGAGAAAGTTACGATAGTATTTATGTAGTAGTAGATAGATTAACAAAGTCCTCATATTTTCTACCAGTCGAAACAAATTATAAGGTCAAGAAATTAATAGAATTATATATTAAAGAGATTGTCAGGTTGCATGGAATCCCAGTGAGTATTATGTCTGATCAGGACCCAAAATTCACATTGAGACTTTGGAAGGGTTTATAGAGATATTTGGGAACAAGATTGCAATTTAGTTCGATAGCTCATCCTCAAACTAATAAATAGTTAAAAAGTGTTATTCGAATTTTGGAGGATATGTAGCAGACATGTGTTCTGGACTTTGGTGGAAGTTAGAGTTGGCATCTACCTCTAATTGAATTTACCTATAACAATAGCTATCAATCTATTATTCAAATGGCACCATATGAAGTACTGTACGATCAAAAGTGTCAATCCTGGCTATATCAGGATTTAGTGGAATGTAAAGGTACAATTGAAGATTCTCCAAGAATTATAAGGCTTGAACTAATCCAAGAGACTATAGAAAAGGTACATATTATAAAATAGTGGATGAAAGTTGCTCAAGATCAACAAAAATGTTATGTTGATAGACGGAGAAAGGACTTGGAATTTGAGGTTGGTGACTGAGTGTTTCTCAAGGTGTCACTGCGAAAAGGAATCAAAAGAATAGATAAAAGTCAAAAACAAAGTCCAAGATATCTGGGGTCATATGAGATATGCGAAAGAATTAGACCAACGGCTTATCATCTGGTGTTACTCCAGAATCTAGCCAGAATACATGACATCTTTCATGTATCACAGCTAGGAAGTATTAACTAGATCCGCCTCATATCATATCTCATGAACACATGAAACTAGAAAGTGACCTAACATACGAGGAGCAACTAGTTCGTATCATAGATAGAAAGTTTTAAGAACTTAGGAATCCAAAGATTTCTTAGGTGAAGGTGCTATGGCGTAATCATAATGTTGAAGAAGCAACTTGGGAGAAGGAAGATCTCATGCGTCAACAATATTCCAAGCTATTTCAATATTCAGGTGAGAATTTGGGGACCAGATTCCTTTAAAGGAGGAGGTCTGTAACACTCCTAAAATTTTATTGATTTTATTTATAATATAAAATTTTATCATTATTTGAAAATTTTATGAATTTCATATTATTAATTATTTTAAAAATTTTTGCGGGCTAAATTATAATTTTTGTAGACTTAATTATGTTAATGTTTGAATAATTTGGGGCTAATCGCAATTTTCTAAAAATTTGGGGTAAAATTTCATAACTTAAAAGTGGTTATTCTATTTTTTAGTACGGTGATTATGTTGGCTAAAAGCCATAATGGGCTATCTATTTGGTTCTACAAGGGCATGCTGGGGATTTCCCCTTGGATGTCACCGATATGCTAGGGATTTTCCCCTAGGTGCCAACCATACGCTAAAGATTTACCCCTGGGTACGAGCGATAGGCTAGGGATTTCCCCCTAGGTATCAATAGTGTGCTATACAGTTCTATATGGGCATTTATCATATACCAAGCTATTATACTTAGGTAAATTATCTATCTATATAGTATAAGGTGAATCTGCAATGTATGTCTTATAGCCTTTTCTTGGAATGCATATACTTTGAGTTTGATTTGGCTAAATGATTTCTATCTACCTGTAATCTATTCATAGAGAAATAAAGCAGGAGAGTTTCCTATTTGCTTTTCTGTACTATCTGTTTTTCAGATTCTGTTATATTTAGTCTGATAAAAATTATGTTTTATTGAGTTGAGCTTCTCCTCGGTAAACTCTGTTATTATTTTTTCTTATCCCTCACTATGTCTTTAGACTTACCATCCTATATTTTATAATCTTTCAGATAGGAATGGACTCTGATAGATGCCAAGTTTGGAATGAAGTACATGGTTGTTTTGTGATAGAACTAATGCTGAAGTTAAGTATGGAACTTGTGAATGTGCCGTTGACTTTAGAGATGTTGTTCTATGAAAATTTTATTTTGAACGTCGTAGTGTAAGATGGCAATGATGGTGTGATCTATCAGAAGCTGTAATTTAACTAAGTTTCTTGAGACTCTTATGATATATTTATTTTGTGATTTTAATTACTCTTATTATGGTTGAATCAATGTTTAAATTTTGAGATGTTTGAATTTATAGGCCTATTGTTGAAATTGTAACTCTGAGAATTAAGTTTAAATCAGAGTAGTACCTCAGCTTAAGTTCTGTCCTAAGGTGGGGTGTTACTACACATGTAGCTACAAAAATCAAATATCATAACCAACATCAAAATAGATACTGATGCATCAAATATTGATAGATTGAAACTCTCAAATTCTTATAAAAAGAAAATAAGAATCATACTATGAAATAAGAGAATAATGTATTGTTTCTTAGCAAATTAAGAGAAAACCACACAAAAATGAAGATGAATTTGGAACAAAGACTGTCAGGGAGGAAAAATTATAAAACATAAAAGTTTTGGTAAAAACTTTATAATTATGAATCTAAAATACATGGCGTCATTCAAGTTGACCATGACACTCTTTAAAATCATAAATTCATCAATGATTGAGTCAATGTCAATATTTTTAACAATATCTTTCCTAATGTAAGTAATTGAACAATTGACTAAAATATCATCTCCCATCTTATTTTTGCACCTATATTTGACAATGTTCATAGCAAGAAAATTCTTTCAGTTGTCTCTATTAAAAAGGGAAAACCCAACAACAAGAGAAGCAAATGGTTTATTAAATAATAAGTCTTTGCTTTTTCAATTTTCACCAATTCTTGGCATAATCTAAAAATTGTTGACAAATTCTTCAAATTAGAATGAAAATGTCCATTGAACTCATAGTGTTGTGCTATTATTGACATCTAACTGCAAGAAATGAATACTAGATTCAATAAAGGTACTGTGGGGTTGTTTGGTCTTTGTGTAGCTTTAGATTGAGGGATAAGTATGAATTATTGAATGTAGATCACATTTATGAAGCAACAACCAAATTTTGTCCAGAAATTGACATGAAAACATTTTTCCATTGTATCACATTCAACCTTTGGTCAATGTCTACCCTTTTTGGGAACATAATGAGCATTCATATTAGGAAATTAAACTTCGCACTTCTCGCAAAATGATATGACTTCTTTGAAAAGATTTTTTTGACTACATATCCTCATTCTTTACATCAAGTTTTTGGTAGTAGACATTGAAGTCATGGCATTAACAATATCATGATTATGTTGCAAATCTTGAATAATATCATGACTAATTCACAAGAGATCTCTCATAATTTGCAAAAGAAAGATAAGATCAAATGATGTTATAGCATTATAAGCAGCATCAACACGAAGAGAACAATTATCTTCTTTAGAATTCTTTTGGAGAATTTCAAAAGTTACTTCAAACATGCATAATAAACTTTGAATAGAATTCAATTGGGAGCTTCACCTAGTTTCTCCAACTCGTCGCAAAGTACATTTGATTAAGTCCAACCTTTGTTTCAATCTTTTGATTTGCAATTTAACTTGCAATGTGAGAAGTTTGAGAATGGTCATGTCCTTTATGAGAACCCATCACAATATTACTAATAAATGCTAACTTTGTGAAAAGCTTATGAATTAGACTTACTTTTCTAGTTGTTGAAACTAATGTAATTGCAAATGATGAATAAAATAAGGAGTATAATAGGAATAAAGACAATCTCTTAATAATAAAGCTCGCAATCCATTTCATTCGCCATGCGTATTACTTGCCTCATCATATCCTTGAACTCTAAGATTGTCAATACTAAGATATGATGAGAAAGAACAACATAATTTATTCTTCAAATTCATTGATGAAGTATCAAAAATATTCAAAAATATGAATAAGATCAAAGAATCTTTCTTGCACATACCTACCTTTATCTACAAATCTGAAAACCATAGCCATTTGTTTTCTATTGGACCCATCATTACCTTTAACAATTATAAGGCAAAATTTAGAATCACTAATATCTTCACAAATGGTAGCATGCACTCTTTTTGCAAAAATAATACAAGATTTTTTTTTGAATGCTAGGTGAAATATATTGAGTATTTCTAGGAGCATTTTGAAGAACAACATTAAAGTATCTTTATTAGAAGATACCAAAAGCTAAACTAAATAAAATCTCCCCTGTTCAGTGAGTCAATGCCATCATCGTTGCCTTTCAAAGCGCGTGCTTGGAATGTGATCCAACAAACAAACATCCATCGCAAGTCTTTAACTATAAACATTTATTTGTAATACTTCTTTCACTTTGCCTATGGAAGACTTTTTCTATACATTTAGATTGATGTGAGCAAGAAAAGCACAATTTTCCCCATAAACATTTTTTGAAGTGCGAAATTCCTTATCTATAAAACCATCTTCACCATCATCTCAACTACTGCCAGAATAGTTAGTAAACAAATACCATGATGAACAAAATACATCATTTTTGTTAGTTAAGGACTCTAATCAACTAGAGAATTTTTTTTAACCATGAATATTGAAATTGACAAAGATATTTTTCACCTGAAGTTGGATAATCAGCACAAATGGGCTTATATGGTCCACTTGGTATATAAAATCTTATATTTTGTTCTACTTGTCAATGTCGTGTTGCTAAATTGCCAAGTGTTTTCCTAGATCTTTTTCTAATAAAGAAGCTTGAACATCTTTTTCCACTCCTAGAATTTATGATTAATGTTATTCCTCAATGATCAATTGAGTTGTTAATAAAAGAGTAGGAAATTACTAACTCCTGTATTATCACCAATTTCTTTTTAAAAAAAAAAATAAATCAATAATATTAAGCTAGTCTGTGATTTATTTACCTTCTCTGTATTAGTATATAAAACATAAAAGTTAAATTGTCATTAGGTTATCAAATTAGACTTATCAATTACACAAATAAATATACGAATAACAACCAAATATATATTTAGATATATATTATTTGACCATAAATCTTATACTTTTCACAAAGCCTAAAAACACACTTAATTTTGGATTATTTCAAATTAAAAAATTAATAAGTCAATACATATTTTTATAATGTATAAAAACAAAACACCCAAATTGGATTATAAAATTAAATAATGAAGATAATAATATATATCATTTGAAGTGAGGAGAGGTGATAAATACATGTTAAAGACAAAGAAAAAATTAAAAATACTTTGTTTAAAATATTCACTTATCATTATCTCTTTGTCTCAATCATATTGAAGTTAAGAGAGAGAGAGAGAGAAATTTTAATTATTTTGAAAGTTCTTATAAAATCGTAAATATTTTCTTTGGTTAGAACCCTATAAATAATACATTTAGTTTTTACCTAACTTGAAAAACCAATGAGTATACATATTTATAAACAAAGGTAGTAGCACCTAATAATACTTCCACAACCTACATAAGATAATTATTTTCATGAACAAAAAATGCAATATTTATCTATAGTTAGTACCCTATTGAGGTACATATAAAGTGCTACAACTCTAAGCAGTCAACGCAACAATGTAAAACTTTTGATATTACCATTATCTACATTTAATATGACATGCCTTCTAATATCCAATATGTTGAAGCATATCTAGTGCCCAACATATTTAACCCAATATAAAATGATAAATTCTATAATACTACTAGACCAAATGATAAATTCGAACTCCCAACCTCACCCTTTATATTTGAGACTAATACTACTAGACCAAATGACCACTCAACAAACAAACTACTTACATCTAGCAATTAATATTTTTGTAGTCCATGTAGAACTATATTTTTACAAGCGAAAAGTATCTATGGACTTTTATTTCAGTATCAACGTACTACAACACTAATTAGATAGTGCACTAGAGTAAATTACTTTTAACACCTTTGATATATGCACTTGAAGCCTAATGTATTTTAAGGCCTAACTTACCTCAATATGTTGGAAAACAAAGATTTAACACAATAAAAAAATAAATTACGTGATTTTTCATGAGCAGAAAGATTTGTATGTGCAAATATTTGGAAACAAACTACATAGCAAGTTATCACTAAAATTTCTTTTGGAAATTTTTAACTGTTTATTTATCTCTACAATATGTTTATAGATGTCTAATGTAATCAAGCTCTAACCTTGAATACTTGATCTTCAAGATATAGCCTCCCGAGCATATATTCTCGAAGGAAAAATGGAGGCACCTCTATAGAATACAGACTTAGACCCACAACCAAACTCATAATAGTTTACCATTCACATGAACCAAAGCCCAGAATCAACAAACACACACCCCCTATGCTGTCCTATTATTTTCAAGGCTTATTAATACATAAGTTTCTATCCAAAGAAATCAATTACGCCGGTCAATAAATAGAGTATCTCCTTATATATGTCCATTTCTTAAAATACTCAAACAATAATATTTTATATCTTGTCATATATTAAAATATCCAAAGGTAAGATCATACATCCTCTGCTACTTTATGTAACCTAAGATCTATTATATCTAGCTTATTAGACTTAAAATTTTAATGTATTGACAAATTTTTTTGACGTATACTTAAAAAGTAATTTGACATATAATACAAAAAAAATTATCTAAACTTAATTTATATATTTTACTTAATCACTTAAGTTATTAATTTAATTAATCTTTACATTCAATTTTTAGTATATTAAGCAAACAAATGTAATATTTTCTCTCTCTCTTCTTCCCTTTATTATGCATGTTGTTTTTGTTGTTTTCTCTAATTACATTACTTCTTTTCTCTCTTATCTTATTCTTTCCATTCTTTTTTACAAATAGTGTTATTCATATAATGTATTCAAGCAAATATATGTAGAAATTTAAAAAGATATACTATCATATAAAAATAATTAAATATT
>JACGDI010004167.1:731574-748465 GCA_014898725.1 Jacaranda copaia
CCCCCCCCCCCCAATAAAAAAAACAATATTTATATATATTTTTTAATTTTTGTAATATTTGTATATATTTTTAAAATTTTAGTAATAACCCACTCCCCGAGCGCCATCAGCCTTTCATATGTACTTTTTTAATTTTTTTAATAATTTTTACTTTATGTATTCAAAATTCTTTACCTATTTTAGTTTTGTAAAAGTTCAATATAAACTTTCAATTCCATATTTACAATTAAATAATTTATAATTAGGTTTGGTCCATTAGGACACTTCTATTTTATTTGTTAGAAAACATGTTTATGAGGATCTAGGTAAAGAAAACCTTTACAATTTTGTACAAACTCACAAAATTATTAAAATCATTGACTTCAATGAGATTGAGACAAAAAGACAACGATAAGTGCATATATAAGGATTTTTTTTATTGTCTTTAACATGTATTTATCTCTTCTATTTTCTTGTACTATATATATTATTTTTATATTTAAAGATGAGTGAATATTTAAGAAATTTTTTTATTTTTATTGTCTTTAATATATATTTATCGCTTCTATTTACTTAAATAACATATAATATTATCATCATCTTTAATTTTATAATATATTTTAAGTTTCTATTTATATGAATTATAAAATATAAGCTATTAACTTATTGTGTCTTTCAACATGAGAATAATCTGAAATTATGTCTGCTTTTAGGCTTTATGAAAAGAGTAAAAATTATGATGAAATAATTTATAATTAAATATATATTTAAATTGTGTTATTCTTACAGATATTTGAGTAATTGATAAGTAAAAATAGAAAATTTGAAAAGTTATTATTTAATCAATCATTTGCTTCACTTGTTAGTAATTCTTCTTGTTTCAACCGATATAAGTGAAAGAAATTTTTCCACTTTGAATATTGTCAAAAATAAGCTCAAAAATAAATGTAAGACGATTTTATAGCTAATTGTTTAGTTACTTATATTGATAAAGATATTATTAAAACTTTTGACATTGATTTAATTATTTATGGATGTTATAATGCAAATTTGTATTTTTAGTCTCAAGAATAGAAGTATGCAATTTTCATCCCTCATTTTATGAGAATTTTTATTACATCCCATTTTTTAAAAAAGTTAACAAGTTTAGTCCAAAAATGGCCTTTCCTTCTATTTTGTATTGTTTCAGCCACATGAGAATCATGTGGCTGTTAGTCAAAGGGAATGGGAGGGTATAGCTTGTCATTTGGGTGCAGCAATCAAATAGAAAAAAAAATCCCATCCAAATCAAATTCCCCAATCCTCTCTTGTCCCCAAATCCCTAAACCTTTCCTTTCAAATTTTCTTTCATGTTTTTTTCTTAATCAAAAGGTAGAGTGCATATTGAAGTACCATGGTGAGTGAAGTGCATATTGTGGTGTTTGAAATGTCTTTGAGACTAGCACATTTGATAGACAACCTAGACTCCAAATATGGTATGTTAGCTAATCACTTGATTATTGTGTTATTATGTATGTTTTATGTGTTTGTAGACTTTTATTTGCCAACAAAAGACATTTTTGTACAATGGGAGGGTTTAGGGTTTTGTTCCCAGTGTTTTTGAAATGCATGCAAGTGTTTCTTTCAATTATAGAGAATACAATTTTCTACATGTGGATAGCTTTTTTGAAATATTTTATATATGTGATAAATTTTTTGGTCCTTGTTTGGTCCTCGTTTGTTGTGTTCCTATTTTATTTTTGAAGTATTGTTTTTGTCCCCCTTTTTCGGTACACGTGTGATGACTAGTATTTTTTTGAATTATTTTTATTATTTTAGATGAAAGTAACCCTGTAGTCATTATTAAAATTCATTATAGAGGTACTTTTGTTCACGTCCCAAGGCCAAATATGTGGGTTAGTGCAGCTGCATTTGATTATTTTGTTGTAACAGTTCTATCTCTTAGTGAATTAGATAAATTAGTTGAACAACTAGGTTATGGGAGCCTCAATATTTATTATAGGTTGGATAGGAGTAAAAACAAGTGAAGAGAGGTACTCTGCCAAACTAAACTATTATAGATGGTAGATGAATTTATTACTAAGAACAAGGACTTGCACTTTTATCTAGATGTCCAGGTAGCTACTATACCAACTCAAATAGAGTTATCCAATCCTTTGCAAGGGACTATTGATGGGGTTAATGATAGGGCCACTGATGGGTATAATGAGGCTAATTATGGACTTACTAATAGGTTTAATGATAGGCTTAATGATAGGAATGACAAGTTGAATATTGGGGCTAGGTGTTAACCATATTAGAGTCGATAAGACAATATTTGTTGTAAAGGCTACAAGAAAATAGGGACAGAGCTAGAAGAAAATAGAAAGGAAAACTATGTCCAAAAATTAATAAATGTGGAGAAGAGCTTAGAGAAAGCCTCAAACTGTATTCTTATAAAATTTGATGACACATATTATGAAATTTTATGTTATGATGGGTCTAAGTTTGCGATGGACTTGGAAAATCATACTTGTTTATGTAGGAAGTGGGATGTAACTAGTATTGCAATCATGAGATGAGTGCCATTTCTTTCCGAATGCTTGACCCCCATGACTTTGTTCATGAATGCTACATTGTTGTTGCATATCTTAAAGTGTATGAGCATGCCACTTTGCCAATCAATGGCCCTCAATTGGGGGCCAAAACTAGTTATATACCACCATGCCCACCAAAATTTGGAAGATCAATTGGCAAACATGCAAGAGCAAAAAGGAAGGATAGAACAAGATGAGCCAGCAAGAAAAAAAAAATGGGAAGGGGGGCAAGGGGAAAAAAAGAAAATTAGATTGAAGAGGCAACCATATCAGATTAAATTTGCATTCTATGGTGAGATAAGACAAAACATAAAGGTTCTTAGGTTATAAAAGTTGCAGAAGATTTTGTTGCTAAGTTTGATGCTAAAGAACAAAGTGTGAAGAATGAGGAACAAAGCAACATTAACTTGGGTATGACTAGTCGAAGCACATCAACTACACCTCCACATAAGCTCACTATAAGTAGAACAAAGTCTACATCAAATTTGGAGAAAATTAGAGATGAGGAAAGAACAATGCCAACTGTAAATTCATCTTTTATTTAAGTTTTAGTTATTAGTTCTTCCTTTAAGTTATTTTATTAAATTGCATTACCCAGTGCACTTAGGAAAAGGGAATTGACTCTACTAATGCTGCTAATAAAAGTAAAAGGCCAATTCAACCCCTATGAAGAAAATATGTACTAGATTTATCATAAAAATGCTTTTTTTGTTATAAATAGCTATTTTCTTATATCTTACCACTTAAACAGTTACTTTTTAATTTTTCTCAATCGAAAAGGGCCACAGGTACTCAAGCAAGTGATGCGGTAGCATAAGTACTACATTGACAAGTTCATCTTTCACTACAGTGCCTACTCCAGGTCTAAATATGAATCCTCCTATACAAATACCTCAAATAGTTAGCATAAGTGCTCCTCCTCCCTTTGCTTCGAATCATCATGACATGTCTTAGATCAAGAGTTGTGTTAGCACCCAAGCAAGTGCATCTAGAAGTGTACCAGTTTTGGTGAGAGGAGGAAACAAATTTATGAGTATGAGCAATCTGAGTGCAACAGTGGCATCAATTCAAGGTGGTTCCAAGAAGTCCAAAAATTTTGACAAGAAGAAGTAAATGAAAGCAAGATGATGATTGGTTTTAGATTTTATGGTTTTGCAATTAGTTAGGTGCAAGAGAATGACACTCTAAACTTGTTTTGCTACTAGTGGGTATTTTTGAATAGTTCATAGCATTAATGGATCTAGAGGGTGGCAGTGGAGAGGTCATTACCTCGCCAACATTTTATATATTTTTTAATTTTTATAATATTCTTATATATTTTAAGAATTTTAGTAATAATTGCATGCTAATATATATTATGAATTTTGTAAGAATTTCTAGTTTATATGCATGCAAAACTTTATTAGTAATTTTGTTACTTCTATACCTATTTTAGTTTTGAAAAGTTTAAAACAAACTTTTAAGACCGTATTTATAATCAAATAATTTATAATTAGGTTGGGCTCATTACGATACTTCAATTTTATTGTTTAAAAACATATTGTATGAGTCTAGAAAAAAAAAAAAAAGAACTTTTACCACTTTATAAAACTCCAAAAACAATTAAAATTTCTACTTGTTTTATTTCAACAAGATTGAAACAGAGGTAAGTGAATATTAAAAAAAAAACACACACACACACATACACACACAAATTTTTTTGGATCTTCATTTGTTTTTAACATGTATCTATCTCTTCTCTTGAATAATATACATTATTATTTTCATCTTTAACTTTATAATATACTTTGGATGTTTGTTGATATGCATCATCATAAAGACATGTTATTGACTTATTGTGTCTTTCAATTGAAAATAATCCAAAACTAAGTGCACTTTTAGGTTTTATAGAAGGAATAAGATTTATGAACAAATAATGTATAATTTATATGTTTGAATATTACTATTTTTATAGATATTGTAACACCCCTAGAGTTTTCTTGAATTTATTTATAATATTTCCATCAATTGAAATATGCATGAATTTTATCTATTAATCATTTTTAAAAGTTGAGGTCAAAATTTTATTTTTATGGGCTTGATTTTGTTTTATTTGAAAATTATTGCGGCTAAATTGTGATTTTCAAAGACTTGATTGCACAATTTTTGGAAGGTTTGGGGCTTGCATGGGAAACCCTAAGTCAACTAGGGTTCAACCATAAGTTTTCCTAAGGTTTGGACTTGATTGCATCACTTAAATATTTTAGGGACCAAATTGCAAAATGAAAAAAATTGAATTTCATAAAACAAACAGTAGAATTCTTCCTTCTCCATTTTCTTTCTTTTTCTTCACCTTTTCTTCCTTCTTTTTCTGTCTACCTACGGCCACCCACCAACACCGATGAGCTCCTCTGACAACTATCTTCACCAACCAAACCGATCATCTTCTTCTCTTCCTCACCAGCTCCATGGCAACCCACCATGAACAGTTGACAGCCACTGGAGAGACACAACGGAGGAGACCAAGCAGATGAGTTCATGGAGGACAACTAGATTTTAGACTTTTCGGCATTAAACGGTGACTCCAAGGTGTGCATTAGGTTGTACTTGGTGAGGAGACTCACATAGAAGCCTTGCATGGCAAAGAAACGCAGTGGCAAGGGTGGAAACTAGCAATGGAGATAGGTGGTTTTGGAAACTTTGAGGTGGTGTTTAATCCTTTTTCGGTGGAGAAATAGGAAATCAAGGGTACCATTCGAAAACTCTCAACAAAAGGCTTTCAATGGTGGTAGCGTTAAATTTTCCAATGACGGTGGCCAGCAACAATGGTGGAGAGACAGTCCTCTCATCTCGACATGACGATCACTTATGCGCTATTAGTTTGTGGTTTTGGAATTCTAGTGGCAAATTTGGATTTTTGTTTAGCTGTATCATGCTATATATACATGCTATACATGTTATACCTTGCTTATCTATCCTTGTACCTTGCCTAGAATCACATTTTAGGGATGAGATGAGATGTTATGTGTATATGCATGTGTTGATTAAATTTCATGCAAAGAATAAGGAGTTCGCAAATATGAATTTTGGACCCGAATTCATGCATAATGCCAAGATTTGGACTTGAATACAATGTTAAGGATTGTATTATAAGTTAGAATAGTATATGAATGGAAATTGATTTGGAATAAACCATATGTGTGGTTAGAAATATGTTATGACCATGATCTTGTATATAAGATGAGATTAATCTTGGAACTATGCAATTTGTGAGATATTAGGTTAAAATGATGAAATAGTACAAAAGTGGGCTAGTATTTTTTGATATATGAAACAGATGTGAAAATTGAAACATACTTAGGAAACATTAATTTTATGAGCTATTTTTTTGAGATGATAGAGTCATTAAGCTTTAAATTATCTTGTTAATAGGTTAATTGATAATCTTGAATTATAATAAGCATGATGATGATGTATTAACAGTTTAAATGTGGGTTTTGACTATAATTATGCTATCTTGATTAGGTGGCAAAGAGGTGGAACCTGAGGATCAGTGGTTGTGACTTTTGACTGGGTTTCCTAAGCTAACGGAGGTAAAAGTCTCTCACTTTAGATTATTGCTTAGTATAAGCTTACTTATTACTTGTTGAAAACCCTTGTGAAGGTCTGCCATTTGGCTTTGTTATATCTATTGTTCTTGTGGCAAAACTCCTATGAGGGTTAATGTGCTTGACTGTACCTACTCATAACTTGATTAATTGTTCTCACTCATTTACTTGAGATTTGTACTTGATTTCGTACTCAATTTGTTTAACTGTGTACCCCTATGTGGTTTAGTACTTGTATCACTCCGTTAAATCATTCTTGATTGTTCTGGCGCTCAGAACTCCTATCTTTCATGATTGGTACTTGATATGTTTAGCTCTTGGTATTATTCTGTTATCAATTGCCTTGTCAGCATATTCAATTGCCTAATTCATACTTAACGTAATTGTCAGACTTGTTGTACTTGTTGTACTTTCTTGGAGATAGTACTTAGGCCAAGTGCTAATCTTACGCGGAATGCTGGGATACATGGGATACATCTTTCAGTCCGCCTAGGTGTCCACAATATGCTAGGAATTGTCCTCTACATATCGATGATGCACTAGGGATTTTCCATTCGGTATCACAATGCGCCATATGATCCATATGGGCACACTAATTGTATGCTAAGCTGCCATGCTTGGAAGTACTTGTTTGAATGGTATAAGGTGAATAGATGCATGTCTTGTTTTGTTGGAATGCATATACTTTTGGGGATTACTCATTGTACTCATTCTTGCTTGTTTGTAACTACTCTTGGAGTAATAAGGAATGAGAGTTTTCTATTGCTATTATCATACTTGTTTGAATCGTAACTGTGGTTGTACTGCTTATTGATTTTAAATCTATTAAGATGTTCTCTTTCCTTGATAAATTTCTATTACTGCTTAACTATACATCCCTCACTAAGTCTATTGGACTTACCCCCATTTCTCTTAAATTTTGCAGACAAGCTTGATTAAGAATGAAAGTTCAGATCAAGCATGAAGAGATTTTCCCTTTTGTAATAGTTAGATGTGGTTATGTACTTACAGACCTTAAGAATGTTACATGTGATCCCTAGAGATGTTGTGATGTGTCAGAGACACTAAGGATACTTTGGAATTGTACATATATGCTTGCTAACCTTTTAGAATGAACTTTTGACTTGATCACAATTGTGTTGTAAGTAAGGATTAAGATGATTATTTCCGCTGCTTATGGTATATTATCAGTGAAAGAAATTTTATGGTCTGTTGATAGTAATTCAGGTTCAGACTTAAGATTGAATTGTTTTGATATCTCAACTTGCAGTTACCCTAAGTGGGGTGTCACATATATTCGAGTAATTGACTAATTTAAAAATTTTGACATTAGTTCGATCATTAATATGAAAGAGACTTGCCGCTACAACAAATTGCACTTCTTGTAACAAATATTTTGGTAACAAAGTAAAAATTCATTACAAAATTTTGATTTTTCGTAACAAGACTAGAATTTTGTTACTAAAGCACTCATCTTAGGTAACCAAGAAAAATATTGGTTACCTTTAATAAATATTTGTTACCCAAAATTTTTATTCTTTTGTAACTAAAGAAAAATTCATTACTAAAACTAAAATATTGTCACAAATAATATTTCCCACCTTTTAGGGAGACATATTTGTACAATAGTTTCTACTTTTTTGTTACATTAACAAATTTGTTACAATTAAATATTATAGTAACAAATATATTTGTTACAACAGTTAATAATTTACCCTTTAAAATTTTTTTCCCTCCAAAATTTTGTTATATGAAAATAAAAAAAATACTTTTTTCCACTAATTTTAAATCACAATTAAATAAAGTCCCACCTAAAATTTGTTTCCCTCTAAAAATGTATTCCCTCCAAATTTGCTCCAAAGTTTCTTCCATCAAAATTTTGTTTCCTCCAAAAATTAATTTAATTTAATGTGTAAAAAGTATTTTAGTTATTAATATCACATGTCATCACAATTAGAAATTTCCCCCAAAAGTTGGCACCTCCCTATATGCCCATGTTACCCTTTCACCATGGTTAAAAAAATTAAAAATAAAATTAAATATCTAAAAAGTAAAAGACAAAGTTATTCTTTATTTGGTTCTACTTAGATTTACATATTAAATCATTAATCAATTTAACAAATTTTAAAATTAAATAAAGTATAAGTATTAAGAAAACCCAAATCGCGCCCCCCCTTCAAACCAACCACACTGTAATTCCCTTGAAATTTGGAGTTTTAAGAAAATAAGAATTCGGAATTTAAAATATTGATTAGTCGGATTTTAGGGCTTAGAAAATATATAAAATGGACTAATTACAAGAATCTTAAAATTTTTTAGGGTCAATTTGTAATTTATAGAAACTTAATTGAGCAATACTTGAAAGTTTTGTGGGTTTGCAGTTAATTATTATTGGTCAAAGGGGCCAATGTGAGGCAATAAATAGCTCAAAGGCTAAATTGAAGTTTTGTCAAACTTTGGAGGACCTAATTGAGAGCTTGAGGAAATATTGGGGGTCAAATTATAATTTATGGAAAAGTTTCCTTATATAGCAATTTCACCCCTCCATTCTTTCAAATTCATGCATGCAGCCATTGTCTTCCTCCTCCAGTAGCATTCTCTGACGAACAACAAAACCCATCAAATTAAATGCCATTCTCTTCCTCTCACTACATAGAACACGAATATACCATTTTCACCAAAAATCGACCAATATAGTAGCCAAAAATTGAGACTGAAAATCTAGCCATGGCAGAGGTGGTGGGTTTCCATTTTTTGACGACTTTTATGGCAAATCCAAGTACCATTTTAATGGGCTTAGTTCTAGGGTCACACTGATAGCTCCATCTTCATAAACAGACCACCAGAGCGAGAGAAATTAAAGAAAAACTGTGCGGCGGCATTGGTGGTGGGCTAGCAATTTTCCAACCAATTGATGGCCAATTCAGTGGCGAAATAGAAAATTGATTTGGGGGTTTGAATTGTGGAGTTGAAACACACCCTTTGGCGATAGCGGTGAGCTTTTCTGGCAATGCGGTGGCAGTCCTAGGGCAATCTCCTCATCTCATTGCAATGATCACGGTGGTATCCTCGATTCATGATTTTGAGGTTTTGATTGAGAAATATTAGGTAAAATGCTAATTAATCAAATAATTTGATTCCTAATTTAATTAGAGTAAATTGTTAGGCTAACCTATGATGTAAATACTAGCTAATTGTACCAAAATTTTGATTTGGGACTAAGAACTGAGATATGTAGAGTACATATGTAAGCATAATGGACTCAAACATGTTGGGCTAGATGCCAAATTTGAATTTAATAATGATAATTAGGATTATGTAATATAAAACTACGATGTATTGCTTAGGATTAATTATGTAGGAAATTGAACTATATTGTGTGAATTAGGATGATGATATGATCTGATCATAACCTTGTAAATAAGAACAGGATATCATGCTATTTTGAAACTAATATAGACCATAATTCTAGAATAATTGATTTATTGAGGTACTTTCTGTAGATAGTACATATTAAATCTATATTATTGTATTGATCGAAGCCTAAAATTGCCATACTAGATAAATAGTTGTCAATTTTAGATTATTGATATTATGATTGTAAGTAATAAGGTTAAATGAGGATATTAACAAAGGACCTATTCTTTTTTGGTTAGGTGACAAAGAAGTAGGTCCTACAGACCAATAGGCAATGATAACATATTTGAGGCTGTTAAGATGAGGATCTAACCTCTCAGGTATTTGCTTATATACCCAATGAGAGTTTATCAATCTAGCACCTTCTTATACTTATCTGTCATTGTGATAAACCCCTATGAGGGTTAAACTTATTTCCATTTCGTAACTGCATCTTAGTTATTCTACTCCATGAATTATTTGAGATCTTAATTAATTTCTGCTACTTATTTCATAAGCCCTTGTGAGGGTTATTGCTTGTTTCTATTATGGTATCCAAAACTTTTATTTATGATGTTCATTTTCTATTCCTAGTACCCCACAGCCTTGCCGGTTGACCTTGTATTACTTGTTGAATTATTTTGCAACCCAAAATAGCCTTGTCGGCTAGTATATTATGTATAATAATTGTTCCAAACTTGTACCTCATTGTATTATTGACTTGTTTAAATATCTTGTTCAGTCAATACTATAAAATATGTGCTGATCAGAGCAAAGGGCCACAAGAGTTGACAGAGTATGTCCAATGGGGGGCTTATTAAGTCTGTTCCTGTTAGCACCTCTAGATTTTAGTACTAGACCTATTGCAAATTGATACCATTGAATTGGTGATAAAAACAATGTTATTAGCTTACTTGGTTTGCAATCTTAGCTTTAAGCAGTTAGGGGTTGACTGTGGCTTGAAGCGTGATCAATGAAAATCGATCATACCGATTTGTATGGTTACTATCTTTTCTTTAGGGGAGACTTGATCGACATGGATCGATTTTACTGATTTTTGCTGCAATGATTTGGCAAGTTGGCCACTCGTTGAGGTGACATAAGGGGTTAGGCCGTTTTACGATCATATCGTTTATACAAAACTAGGAGACATAAAGGGGAAGGCCACTATATGGTCATACAAGTGAAATATGCTCATATCACTAATTTAAAAAAATGTACTTGTCTAGCTTGTTTTATAAAGCTGATCAAAATCCTGGATTTTGAAACTTGAGTTTTCACAAAATAACATGTTCACTGGATTTCCTAAAACTATTCATGCCTATGAGTTTTGAAATTTTTCTATGAAATGTATTAAATGTGAAATGACTCTTTGTCGATATGGAATGCTATTGGATCAGCTTACGAAGTGTTGTACAAGAATTGCTAGTTTCTAGATTTATTTTGTAGATCCCGTAAACTCTTTCATTCTAATTCCTCTCACATGCAAATATTTGCCTCATTAAGTCATTTGAACTTACCCTCCTACATTATATGATTTCTTTCAAACAGGTGTAGATGGTGACCGTGGCCCTCAAGTTTGAATGCATTTTGTAAAATACTAGACTTTTGGTTGTATATATAGAACTCCATGTTGAGTTAGTTTGAGATATTGTGATACGTCATGAATGTTCATAAAGGCATGAGATTGTAAATGTTATATAATTAGATATTTTGTCCAAAGTGTATTAAGTTAAAGTACTGCCTATTTCTTGAAGGATTTGAGGAGAAATTTTATGGGTCTATTGCTTGTATAAGTAGAATATTAAGATTGAACTGATAGCCCCTCAGCTTAGATGCTATCCAGAGAGAGGGTGCGACACACACCTAGCCTAATGGAAAGCTCAATTGCCACATTGGTAGGGTGCTGGGCTTGTTTTATATATGTACGTATATGTGTATATATATCTATATATTAATATGTATATGTGCAGGCAAAATTGCAATTTTCATTCTATAACTTTACCTTATTTGGTTTTTTGTCCTATAAGTTGCATAATTGCAATTCTAGTCCTATAAGTATTAAAAAATTATAATGTTTTGTCATTTTTTCGCCAAAGACAGCCAAGGTCATTGAAAAAGCTGATGTGACTCGCTAGGCGTGTGGCAGCTTGGAGTTTTTTACAACGTTAGATTGCCTAGTGGTCATTTTTTATCTTTTTCTTGCTTAGTTGGCAACATACATGTCTTCTTTTTTTTTTTTTTTTGTAATTCCTAATATATTATATAATTTATATATACACACACACACATATATATATATAAATCTATTTTATATATATTTATACATTACATATCATCATTTTTCCTCCAACAAAAATTTTTTTCCCAGTATACCCACTACTATTCTTTATTATCCCCAAAACTTTTCCACTTTTCAATATATACATATATTATATATATATATATCATATATATTTTATTATAATCACTCAATTCTATTTTTACCCAAACAGTATTGATTTGACTTTTACAGTAAAAAAGATCTCCCCAAACATATAAATATTTATATATAATCTATAATTATTTACTAATAAAAAAGTAAAAAAATTAATCTACCATATTAACAATATTTTTTAACTTTCTTGGTTGGCACAACTTTGAATTTAAAAATACACACACAAAGAGACACACACATGTATGCACAGATATTTATATAAATATATATTTATATATAATATATAATTATTTACTAATTAAAAAATAAAAAAATTAATCTACCATATTAACAATATTTCTTTAACTAAGAACTCGCGTAGTTGGCACAACTTTGAATTTAAAAATATACACATATATTTATGTAAATATATATTTATATATAATTTATATTTATTTACTAATTATAAAATAAAAAAAATAATCTACCATATTAACAATATTTTTTTAACTCACTCAATTGGCACAATTTTGAATTTAAAAATATACACATATATACACACAAATATTTATATACAATTTATAACTATTTACTAATTAAAAAATAAAAATCACTTTGTTCAAATAATTTAAATTAAATTTAAATTAAAAAACAAATTAAAAATGAAAATTTGAAAGGAAAAAAAAGGGGGTGAGAAATGGTACATCCCACCCAACCCCTCCCCTCACCCCTAACCCATGGTCGCCACCTCTGGCCAGGTGGCCCCTGACCATGGTTGAGGCCAAATCGCGGGGCAGCCATGGCCAGATCCAAGTGGCTAGTGAGCTCACCTAGATCGTGGCTATGGCAACCCAGCGGACTGCTAGTGGGGGGCTGAGGGGTTGTGGGGTTTGGGGGCGTGGGGCATATATATAGTGTATATGTATAGATGTCTATATAAATTCATATATTTAGATAAATCTATATATTTAGATATATGTTTATATATAAATGTATATCATATACATGGTATATGATAAATATCATAAATATATACCAAATATATCTTATTATATATGTCTATATGTATATGTATGTATATATAACACATATATTTAGATAAATGTATATATTTAGATATAGTGTATGTATAAATGTAGATTATATACATGATATATGATAAACATCATAAATATATATTTTTTATATATTTTATTATATATTTATTTGGTATTTTTGTTATTTTTTTAATTAATCAAGTCACGTCAGCTGCCAACAAGGCGAAAATTCCAAATGGGCATGTATCCAGCGAGCCACGTTAGCTTTTCCTGTGACGTTTGCCTATTCCAATGAAAAAAGGACTAAAAGTGATAATGTTTTGATACTTATGTGACTAAAATTGCAATTATGCAATTTATAGGACTAAAAATCAAATGGAATAAAGTTACAGAATGAAAATTATAATTTTACCTATCTGTGCATAGATAGTTTTATTTTTATATTTTTTCCTTTTTTATGTATTTATTTTTTATTGTTATACTTAAAATTCATATGACTTATTTTATTTACCTTTTTATTTAATTTAATTTTTTTATGGGTAAATATCTAATTGTCTAGAAAATTTTAACTGCAAAGATGCCAGAACTCTCTAGAACAAATTTTTAACTATTCTATTTATACTTATTCACATATATATAAGATACATATATATTAAAAATTGATTTTATTTTTATCTATTTTTTCGTTTTGAATTAAATAATATTTAATATTTCTAAATATATATATATAATATAATTTTTTATTCATATTTATATACATACATAGTGTATATATATACAATATATATATAAATTTCAATAAAATTTAAATAAAATTCATCATATATTTATCATTTTATACATATATAAATTTATCATTATTTCTCATTTCTCATTATTTCATATATTCTTATTTTATAAATATGTATAAATTTATTTAATGAATTTGGATGGCAAAGCAATTTTGTTTCCCTCCAACTTTATATTCCCTCCAAAATTTGGGCCATAAAAAAAGTTAAGAATTATTTTTATTATTAGTTTGATGTAATAATTTAACTTGATTTCTTGCAAAATTTTGATTCCCTCTAATAATAATGAATTTTCTTCATTTTTTTTCGATTTCTCTAAATTTAGCTCCTCCATTTTTTTTTATTTTTTGTATAAATAATTTATAGCCAACTTAATTTCTTTTATCTTAGATTACATGATGAATTGACATAAAAAAATTTAAATTATTAAATGACTTTCTATTATAGTTAAAATAGTTAAATAACATAGAATTTGGACTTATAAATTTTGGTGCTTAAGAATTTAATTTTTTATTATAATTCAATACAATATTCTTTTAGAAAATTTCTCAAAACTCCTTAAAATAAATAGTTAAAGGTTACATACCTTAATAGCAAAAGAAAATAAAGAAATATAGTTTATCATAATACTTAATGAAAAGAAAACGGCTCCTGAAGTTAGGCATGTCAATGTTATATTTCTTTTTTAATCAACGTATTGGCTAGTTAAAGGATTTTATAACTTATAAATATCTATAAGTCAATTGTGTGTATTTTATACTATATAAATTGCTAAAATGAAGACAACTTTCGTGGTCTAACATAGTGTAAAAAAAAGTATTAACTTAAAGTATATTATTAAATGTAATGATTATTAACTTTTATTGACCTAAACAAGTTGTTCTCAAGAATTAATTCGTCTACATATTATATTTCCTTCAAAAAATAATTTTTCCTACAAAAATGAATTCTCCTATTATGTTTTTATTCCCTCCAAATTTTTGCTTCACCCTCCATTTTTGTGTATAAAATAGTATATAAAAAATTATTTTTTATCTTATATTATAAGATGAATTATGACGTATTATTATGAGGGGTAAAAATTTAATTCTATTCTTATTATTATTTATTAGGCCATTGTTTTTGAACCAAAAGATTTTAGTAAAATTGTTTATAAATTCTAAAAACTTTAATCTTTATGTGTAATTAATTTCATTTTAAAAATTAAAATATTTTATACTAATAATATATTGAGGTGGACAATTTGAACATGCATTTATTGAAAATTTTCTACACCTAATTTATGCAAATTGTTTTGAAATTGATCAACTTGTGTAACTTTAATATAGTTGGAAATTTTTAAATTATTTTGAAAAACTCATGACATTATAATATAAACTTAGTAATATAGTTATAAGTTTAATTAAATTACTTTTTATCCCATATATTTAATTAAATACTTGAAAAATTGTTAGCATCCTTAACAAATTTGTAGGCGTTGGTTGAAAATTTATATTAAAACTCAAAAATATCTTTCAAAAGCTGCTTTGATTATTTTTCAGACAAAATATCCCTAAAATTATTTGTAACTTTAATATGTGGGGTTTAACTTCAATATTATTTAAATTACTTAGAATAAATTAAATAATTTTATTAATTATTTTTGTAAATATTAAACAATCTTTTAATTGAAGTTGAATTATAAAAAATAAAAATTTAAAATCATCATCATATATAAAGTAATTTAATCAAATTTAACTAAACATATTTAACAATTATAAAATAAAAATAAAAATCAAATCCATCTCTTAATTAAATATGATTTTGTTTTTAAATTATATCTCAATAATATTAAAAAATAATCATATCTAAAATAATTTAATTTGATTAAGTTGAATATACTTATTAAATATAAAAAATATTTACTAACTAAAATAAATAATTTAAAAATAAAAATAAGATCTAAAATTGCTATATATATTAACTTAATTGCTAAATTAAAAATACAATTAGAAATAACAACATAAAAATAAAATATCACCAAAAATGGTGAAGTGATTAGTAAAATTAAATATTACTTCAAAAAATAATCAAGTAAAATTAAATTTAAACTTTAATTTAATATTTAAAAGTGTGAAACAAATAAAGACATCTCATATACATGATGTTATGAACAATAAATTTGAAGACTATTCAATGAGAAGTTAAAAAGAAAAAAGAAAAACGAAAAATCATTCCAAACATAAAAGTTCATGAATATTAATTTATACTTTATTAAAAAGAAAAAAATATTATGCAATCAAAAATCAACATATTGTTGCATTAAAAAATAAAATTTATGAGAATAATATAGAATACAAGGTTGATTAGAAAATAAAACTTAAAATTATTATACATCAAAATTACTTTAAATTTAAAAGATGGTGAGTAACTTAAAATATAAAGAATTAGATAATATATTGGCTACTAAGAATTTAAAAATAATCTTATTTAATTTTAATTTTTGATTAAAAATCAATTAAGTTAAGACAAAACTATGATAGTAAAGATAAAAAAGTTAAAATAAATCAAAATAAATATATAAAATAATTTTAAAGTTAAAATCAATATTAGTATATAAGTTAATAGAAACCTTTTAGTTTGACTAATAACTTAGTTATTGAATAATTAAGTGAAGAAAAGAGTTTGACATTAGCCATATAGAGTTGAAACAATAGTAAATTGATAAAATAATTATAAACTTAAAATTAATTTTAAAATATGAATTAGTGACAAAATATGAGGATGAAATTAGAATGTAAAATAAAATACAGAAAAAACAAATTATTGTGTTCATTCTCAAATTTTTGTATAAATATAAATGGATATTCATATTATAATTTGCAAATAACAAAAAAATAGTGAATAACAAAAAAAAGTTGTTAACCTTTGGTAACACCCCAAAATTTTGCGATTTATAGAAATTAAATTTTATTATTTTTGATTTAGTGAGATTTAATTATTCCTTATATTATTATTATTATTATTTTAATTAAAATTTTGAGGCCAAATTGTAATTTTCAAAAAACTTAATTGAACTAAAATATATAATTTAGGGGCTTGCATGAAACCCCTCTAGTCAACTAGAGTCAAG
>JACGDI010004167.1:748565-759046 GCA_014898725.1 Jacaranda copaia
GAAATTTTCAAGCCACGATTGAGGGCCTTCCCAACCATGAATCTGAAAATGAAATGCACCGTTGGACTCAGGAGGAAGAAAGAAAGCAAATGTTAGTGGTCTTGACATTTTCCAATGATGGTGGACGGTGGTGATCAGGGGTTAGAAACTCTCGATAGTTGCGGTGATCGTGGTGGTTCAATTAGTTTATGATTTTAAGGTCCCAATTACATATTTGTAGGTAAAACTTCAATAAATTGATTCCTAATTTAATTTGAGTAAATTTTTAGGCTAACCTATAATGTAAATACTAGTTAATTAAACCAAAATTTTGATTTGAGACCCAGAATTGAGACATGTATGGATGAGACATGGATGAATGAACTTGAGATTATATTCTTATTTGGTTGAGTTTGATCGAATGGGAATAATTGATGGAGAAAAATCTTAGATTTATGATTTGGGGTAATTGGCATTAATATTGGTATTAAGTTGAGATTTGATATAAGATTTATTACGCCAATAGGGAATTCATTGTATTGAATACTTAATTTGCTCGAAACCTTAAAACTGGCATAAATGGATAAATCTAAGTGATTTCAGACTATTAAATGATATTGTTATAATTATTAGGGAATATTAGAGTTGGACAAGATTTTGATTATAAAGACATTTGATTAGGTGACGAAGGTGTAGACCTAGTGGATCAGTATACCACAACTGATGCTTAATAGTACTGAGATCAAAAAAGGTAAGGGTCTACCGCTTTGGCATTTGACTTGATTACAGCTTATTCATAATTATTGAACCCCTGTGAGGGTTTCTCCCGCTTTGGGTTATTACTTTGTATAAGCTTACTCGTTATTTGTTGAAAACTTTGTTAGGGATTTCGCTAATCTAGTATCTCTTGTACTTATCATTTCATTGGTAAACCCCTGTGAGATTGGTATTGACTTGATTGTTGTACTCTGTTAGTTATTGTTTCCCTTGTGAGAAATCTACCGATTGGTTCATGTTTGTATGCTTTATCTTATGAAATTGTTGAATTTGTTAGGTTCTACTGACTTAATGTTTGATCAAATTATAGTTATCGTTGTTAATAATCAAACCCTGTGAGGTTCTCATGATGAAAAATTACTTGATAATTTATCATTTTTTATTGAAAATGTCTGTTTTAAATTGGACCCTGTGAGGTTTTCATGATTTGAAATTACTTGATATTTTACCATTTTTATTGGAAATGATTATTTTAAACCAATTTTTGTAAAGTTCTCTGAGTTTGCAAATTTTATTTGATATTGAATTGTTATCTGGTGGTAATACATTATACTAACCCATGGGAAAACATGGGCAGATACTAACCCATGGCACGCCATGGATGGATATCTCCCAGAGGGACGCTATGGGGGAATTAGGCCCAGGGGCTAGGTCTAGAAAATGACCGTACAGAATAGACCAATGGATGCAAGTCTTTCTGGCTAGTGCCCACCTATAACCCTAGCTTATAGGCAGCTAGAAATAGCGAACTGTGGGTGTAGGGATTTGACATGCAGTTGACCATGCCATAAACAAGTTATTACCTGCCATGCTGAGTGCTTGAGCAAAATGGAATGACAAATAGTTTACCAAAAATTGATTTCATGTTAACTACGTATACATTGTTGATTTCACTAAAATTTTTATTGTTATCAAGCTATTTATTGAAAATTGTACTTCATAAACCTTTCTTTAGATATTATAGTCATTTCCCTCACTGAGTCCTTAAGACTCACCCTCCTCGTTATTCCTATTTTTCTTAGACAGGGTCAAGTGAAAGATATGGATTCCTGGCTTGAGCTAGAGGGACACTTGTTTTGTATTACACTAAGTTATACATGTGTTTATGGGTTCCTTGGGATATTATGTTATAAGTTAGAGATAATTTGATAAGTTAGAACTAATTTGATAAGGTATTGTAATATGTTAAGTTTAGATTAAAAATCGGCAATATGTACATATTTTGATGAATGAAGTTGTATCCCTGATGTTATGTACATAGTACTCTTGATGTGGTTACTTAAGTTGACAGTTGTTGTTATCTTCGATAAATTTTAGAAAAAGTTTCTAATGAGCCTATTGATCCTTTGAGGATGATATATATTATTTTACTTTAAGTTGAATTGTACTTTAGGACTAAACTGAGTAACATCTAAACTTGGGTGCTACCCCAAGAGGGGCACCACAGAGGTGGTATTAGAGCATAGGTTTAGCGATAACCCTGGCGAGTAAGAATTGAGGTGATATATAGTGAATCTATAGGATGTAAGGGATTATACCCACACTGAGAAGAGAATATTTGGTTAGCTGGTATGAGATTGGAAGTCTTTCTGTGGTCAAGAAGGGATTATGAATGAGATGGAAGTGATAATAAACGTTTTTATTTAAATCTTTACTGCTTTGACTTTTATGGGGATAACTAGGTTTAAATTTCCAAATACCTTATAATTTATATCTAAAAGACCAAGATCTTGATGTTAACCTTAGATGTCATTGTATATTTAGACATAAGTAAGTTAAAAAGGAATTAAAGTTGATTTAGAGAAAAGTATGGCATCCCATGATGGGTCTTATATACCTAACCCAACTCGAGTAGGATGGCGGGGAAGAGGGAGACCTCCTGGTCCTCGAGCTACTGCACAACATTTCCCAAGGTAGAGAGCACCAGTTGAACAACCAATCCTACAAAAGAAAGAGGCCTTAAGTCAATTAGCTATGTGTGGGCCAACTAACAGAGCCCATATTTCTGATGTGGCAATAATTTATGCAGTTTTGCCAACAGTAGGGACAGGGTCATCGAGCGTAGAATGTTGAAGAGCCTGTGGAAGATCAAGCTTTAGATTGGTTCCTTCAAATGCAACCCCTAAAATTTCTAGGGGAGCCTGATGATAAAAAAGTTGAGATGTAGGTTAAGAGCCTAAAAATGATATTTGGAACTCTGTGATATCCAGAAGAGCAAAATATCCGATATGCCATATTCTTATTAGATGGTCCTGCTCATGAATGGTGGCAAATGATAGATCATAGGTGGATTGCAGAGGGAACTCATTGAACCTAGGAAAACGTCGCTCAGGAGTTTATGGAAAAATATGTACATGAAGTAATCAAGTATGCCAGGGAAAGGGAATTTATGGAATTGATCCAAGGGGCATCCACAGTTAGCTAGTATGAAGCTACATTTAGCCAATTGATTCAGTATGTACCTCACATATTGGCAGATGAGAGACAGCAAGTTCGTAAATTTGTGGAAAGGCTATGACCCAGACTTAGGTAGGACCTTCTCTCTTTCGATAGTCTAAGTTACAATCGTGTGGTGAGTAATGCACTAGATGTAGAATCAAATCTACAGGAGACCAAAAAGATTGAGAAGAAAGGACGAAAGGAGAGGTTGCCACTAAATGGGATGAATAACTTTGGAAAGAAGAAACCAAAGTTACTGACGAGTAGAGCTTCAAATCCAGCACCAAATGTATTTGGGTTTTGTGGGAAACTAGGTCATGATAAATCTGAATACTGGATAAATCAAGGTAGATGTGTAGTTTTTAGCAGTGATCAGCACCTATTCAAGGATTACCTAAATCAAATAAAGATTGCAAAAAAAGGAAAATAAATTACAGGATCTAGTGGGAAATCAAAGGTTCAAGCACAAGCATATGCTCTCACTGGAGTATATGTGCTCAATCCATCTAATGTGGTTGAAGGTATGATTTTTATTTCTAGAATTAATGGAAATACCTTGTATGATCTCAGAGCTTCACATTCTTTCATATATGCTAAAATGTCTGAAAAATTAAGTATGCAACCTGAAGTTATATAATATCATATAGAAGTTCAAATACCTTTAGGAATAGGATTAATGATGGATGTAGTCTATCGAGATTACCCGATTTTGATTGGGGATAAGGAATATTTAGCTAATCTTATATAAATACCTATACAAGGATATAATTTGATCCTTGGCATAGATTGGTTGTATAAACATCAAGCACATGAAAACTATTAAACCAAGTGCCTCACTCTTGGGGACAAGATATCAGTACCTACACACCATCCCACAAATGATACCTTCTCGATACCTATTATATCTATGACAGAGGCCAAGAAGATTTTGAGAAAATGTAGGCAAGGAATCTTAGCGTACCTTATTAACAAGCCCCGAGATACAGTTAAGATTAAGGAGGTAGAAGTGGTAACTAAGTACCTGGAAGTATTTCCAGAAGAATTAAACTTGTTACCCCTAGAAAAAGAGATAGAATTTATAATTCACACTCTCCCTAGGACCACACATTTTCCTAAAACCCCTTACCAAATAGCACATACAGAACTTAAAGAATTGAAGAATCAACTCCAATAATTACTAGAAAAGAGGTTTATTAGACCGAGCACATCCCCTAAAGGAGCCCTAATACTATTTTTTCAAAAAGAAAGATAGGTCTTTAGGGATGTGCATCGATTATCAAGAATTAAACAAGGTCACAATCAACAATAAGTACCCCCTACCCCATGCAGAGGAGTTATTCAATCTACTATAAAGGTCAAGAATCTTTTTGAAGCTTAATTTGAGACAGGGGTACTATCAATTGAAGAATGAGGAAAAAGATATTCCTAAGACAACCTTTAATTCTCAGTATAGTCACTTTAAATTTGTCACCTTTGGGCTAAAAAATACGCCAACCGTATTCATGGACATAATGCATCAAATTTTCAGGCCATATCTAGACTAGTTCATGGTCATCTTTATCAATGACATTCTAGTGTTTTCCAAATCCATAGAAGAGCATGCTAAGCACCTGCACTTAGTTCTTAAAACTTTGAAGAAGCATTGGTTGTATACCAAATTTAGCAAGTGTGAGTTCTGGATAAAATAAGTGGCATTTTTGGGACATGTCATATCTCAAGATGGGATAATGGTTGATCCCTCTAAGATAGAGGTGACAGTCAACTGGGAAAAGACCTAAAATTGTAGTGAAAGTCTGTAGTTTCTTGGGACTTGCTGGCTATTATCAAAGATTTGTACAAAACTTTTCTAAAATAGCCAGCCCATTGACTAAATTAACCCAGAAAGGTCACTCATTTAACTGGAGTGATGAATATGAGAAAAGTTTCTAGGAATAGAAGAACAGATTGACTACTACTCCAATTTTAGCTCTTTAGAATGATTGAAATGATTTATCGTGTATACCAACGCTTCTAAAAAAATAATTGGATGTGTGTTAATACAGAAGGGACGAGTTATTGCCTACGTATCCAGAAAAATTAAAACCACATGAAAAGAATTACCCAACTCATGATTTGAAGTTGGCGGCAATAATGTTTTTCCTAACCAAATGGAGGCATTATCTTTATAGAGCTACATTTGAGGTATACACCAATCATAAGAGCCTTAAGTATTTACACTCTTACAAGAATTTAAATATGCAACAATGAAAGTGGATGGAGTTCCTGGAAGACTATGACTTATCTATTATCTACCACTTGAGAAAGGTGAATGTGGTGGCAATGCACTAAGTTGAAAGTCCAAAATAGCACATATGCTGAAAAGAGAAACACTAAAAGGTCTAAGAGTAGATGTGGTGATCAAAATGAAACAATGAGATTAGATTTGACATCTCTCTTTGATCAAGTTTGCTTATAATAACAGTTATAAGTCTATTATTCAAATGGCACCGAATGACGCTTTGTATGGTAGGAAATTCCGATCGCCAGTACATTGGGACTTAGAGGAATAGTGAGGTAGTATCAACAAGTCACCAAATACTATAAGACCTAAGCTAATTCAGAAAACTATTGAAAAGGTGCAGGTGATTAAGCAAAGGATGAAAGCAGCTCAAGATAGATAAAAAAGTTACGCAAATACATGAAAGAAGGATTTATAGTTCAAAGTTAGTGATAAAGTATTTCTCAAGATATCCTTGAGGAAAGGAATTAGAAGAATTAGTAAGGATAGCAAGCTCAGTCTGAGATATGTTAGGCTATATGAGACATGTGAAAGGATTAGGCAGATAGCTTACCATTTTGTGTTACCCTAGGAATTAGAAGGGGTACATGACGTCTTCCACGTGTCACAACTTTGCAAGTATTACCCTAATCCTTCTCGCATCATTTAACTTGAGCGCATATAGTCAAAGGGTGATTTGACATATGAAGAATAGCCAGTATGTATCTTAGATCGGCAATTTCGAGAACTTAGGAATCAAAAGATTCTCCAAGTGAAAGTACTATGGTGTACCCACAATATAGAAAAAAGCAACATAAGAGTGAGAAGATCTCAAGTGCCAGCAATACCCTGAACTTTTTCAGCATTTAAGTAACAATAGGGACTAGATTCTCTTAAGAGGGAGAGGTCTGTAACACCCCAAAATTTTGTAATTTATAGAATTTAAATTTTATTATTTTTAATTTAGTGTGATTTAATTATTCCTTATATTATTATTATTTTATTTAAAATTTTGGGGCCAAATTGTAATTTTTGAAAAATGCAATTGAACAAAAATATATAATTTAGGGGCTTGCATGAAACCCCTCTAGTCAACTAGAGTCAAGACATTATTTTCATTAACTAAAAGACTCAATTGAACCATTTACTAAATTAAGAGTTAAATGTCAATTCTTACAAATTGAAATTTTATTAAAAAAAAAAAAAGAAGAAAGAAAATTTTCATGAAATAAAGGCGTATCTTTACTTCACCATTTCATTCACCACCTTACCATTTCTTCACCTCACCATACCATTTCTCTCATTTCTCTCTTCACTCCAACACCAGCCACCATTTCTAGCAACTTATTCTCTACCCACCCTCATCCACTATTCTTCCTCACCGACCCCAACAACACCATCACCACCCCAACACAAACCCAGCACTAAGATTTTCACAGTTTTGAGGAACTGAACGTTGACCTCACAAGCACTGGCGAGGAGGCATCCGATGGATAATCTAGATGGTATTTTTGAAAGCCTTTGGTGTGGAGAACAAGCCAGTGGCTTTGCATAAGTGATCAGAGCTATGGTGGTGGTGAAAATAGCCATTACAAACATGGTAGCAATAAATGAAGAAAAAATTTTCAAGCCATAGTTGAAGGCCTTCCTAACCTCGAATCTGAAAACCAAAGGCACCGTTGGACTCAAGAGAAAGAAAGGAAGTGAACGGTGGTGGTCTTGACATTTTCTAGCAATGGCAGACATTGGCGATGCGGCAGTAGTTAAGGGTCAGAAACTCTTGCTCATCACGGTGGTCGTGGTAGTTCAATTGGTTTATGATTTTAAGGTCCTAATTGTGTATTTTTAGGTAAAACTTTGATTAATTGATTCCTGATTTAATCTGAATAAATTGTTAGGCTAACCTATAATATAAATACTAGTTAATTGAACCAAAATTTTGATTTGGGACCAAGAATTGAGACATGCATGGATGAGATATGGATGAATGAACTTGGGGTTATATTCTTATTTGGTTAAGTTTGATCAAATAGGAATAATTGATCAAGAGAAACCTCAGATTTATGATTTAGGGTAATTGGCATTAATACTGATTTGGGACTCATTAGTATTAAGTTGAGATTCAATATAAGATTTATTATGCTAATAGGGAATTTATTTGTATCGAATACTTGATTTGCTCAAAACCCTAAAACTAGCGTAAATGGATAATCTAAGTGATTTTAAACTATTGAATAATATTGTTATAATTGTTAGGGAATATTAAAGTTGGACAAGATTTTGATTACAAGGACATTTGATCAGGTGATGAAGGTGTAGACCCAGTGGATCAGTAGACCATAGCTAGTGCTTAATAATACTGAGATCACAAGAGGGAAGGATCTACCACTCTGGTATTTGACTTGATTATAGCGTATTCATAATTTTGGAACCCCTATGAGGGTTTCTCCTACTTGGGTTATTATTTTGCATAAGCTTACTCGTTATTTGTTGAAAACTCTATTAAGGATTTTGCTAATCTGGCATCTCTTATACTTATCATTTCATTGGTAAACCCCTGTGAGGATTGGTATTAACTTGAGTGCTGTACTCTGTTAGTTATTGTTTCCCTTGTGAGAAATCTACCGATTAGTTCTTACTTGTATGCTTTATCTTATGAAATTGTTGAATCTGTTAAGTTCTGCTAACTTGATGTATGACCAAATTATTGTTATCATTGTTAATAATCGAACCCTGTAAGGTTCTCATGATTGGAAAGTACTTAATAATTTATCATTTTTTTATTGAAAATGTTTGTTTTAAATCAAACCCTCTAAGGTTTTCTTGATTTGAAATTACTTAATATTTTACTGTTTTTACTAAAAAATGATTATTTTAAATCGATCTATGTATAGTTCTCTAAGTTCACAAATTTGATTTGATATTGAACTATTATCTGGTGGCAATACATTATACTAACTCATGGGAAGATATGGGCGGATACTAACCCATGGGAAGTCTTGGGCAGATACTATCCTATGGGATGCCATGGGCGGATATTACTTGGAGGGATGCCACTGGGGGAATTAGGCCCAAGGGCTAGGTCTAGAAAATGACCGTGCAAAACAAACCAACAGATGCAAGTCATTTTAGCTACTACCCACCTATAACCCTAGCTTACAGGCAGCTGGAAATAACAAACTGTGGGTACAGAGATTTAGCATGCAATCAACCATGCCATAAATAAGTTATTGCCCACCGAGTTGAGTGCTTGAGCAAAACGGAATGACAAACAGTTTACCAAAAATTGATTTCATGTTAACTATGTATACGTTGTTGATTTCACTAAACTTTTATTGTTATCAAGCTATTCATTGAAAATTGTACTTCATAAACCTTTCTTTAGATATTATATTGTTTATTTCCATCACTGAGTCTTTAAGACTCACCCTCCTTGATATTCCTATTTTTCTCAAATAGGGTTGAGTGAAAGATATGGATTCCTAGCTTGAGCTGGAGGGAAACATGTTTTATATTAGACTGAGAGATACATGTGTTTATGGGTTCCGTGAGATATTATGTTATAAGTTAGAGATAATTTGATATGTTATAACTAATCTGATAAGGTATTATAATATATTAAGTTTGGATTAAAAATCGACAGTATGTACATATTTTAATGATTGAAGTGGGATCCCTGATGTTATGTGCATAGTACTTTTGATGTGGTTGCTTAAGTTGACAGCTGTTGTTATCTTTTATAATTTTTGGAAAAAATTTTGATAGGCTTATTGACTGAAATGACTTTTATTGATCCTTTGGGAATGATATGAATTGTTTTACTTTAAGTTGAATTATACTTTAGGACTGAATTAAATGACATCTCAACTTGGGTGCTACCCTAAGAGAGGGCACCACACCTTTCAAATAATCAAAATCAAAATTTCTCATTATTTCATATATTCTCATTTTATGCGTACATATATATATAAATTTATCTATAAAATTTTAAATAACTTTTATTTTTATCTTTTTTCTTTCTAATTATTCATACATATATGCTAATTTTTTCTATTTATTGTTATTCACATATATATAATACACATATAAATTTAAATTACTTTTATTTTTATCTATTTTTTCAATTTATTCATTCCAAATTAAATAATATTTAATATTTATAAATATATATAATATAATTTTTCATTCATACTTATATACATATATAGTAGATATATACACCACAAGAAAATAGGTTAATCTCGCAAATATGCGATAATCCAGTAGGCCCAACCAGCCCAACATCAAATGAGACAACCCATGAGGCCCAACAGTAAATCTATTTGGTCGACCTATATTGACCTCACTTGGTAGGGTCTGCAGTCGACCCGTATCAACCTCAAGACCACTCCAAAAGTTCAAACATTCGAGTCTGGTTGACATAAATTGACCTTAGACCACTCCGGCGTCCACTTGGATCCCCGTCGTGTTTATTAGTCTAACAGGTCAAGTTCCTCTACACTAATAACACGTGGCAGCCAGTGCAACCACTGCCAATAATTCTAACAATTCTGACAACTCTGCCAACAACTTTAGCAGAGACATGCCCCTACTGGCACAGTTTATCCGGGAAAATAGGAGATTTAGCCACCTGGCACAGTACTGTGATCTGGACATGGAATGACTCTTAACCCCCTGGCATAAAAAAAAGTTAGTATACTTGACAGGGGTACTTGGGTAAAATCACGCCCACAAAAGCTATAAATACTCTAGGCCCAACCACACTCCAGGTAATGTCCCATACACTACAAACTTTACATTCTCTATATTTTGTTCAATCTCTCTATCTCGACCAGAACTAACTTGAGCATTGGAGTGCCTTCTCAAGAGCACCTTGGCTAGTTTAACATATGTTGTGGTTATAGATCTCAAGCCCTAAAGTTATACACCATCTTAAGTACCCGACCTCCCTAGTCGATTCACTAGTAACACAACTCTCATTTTCTCTATAAGCAACTTCAAGCAGCATCATTTGGCGTCGTCTGTGGGT
>JACGDI010004167.1:763427-781374 GCA_014898725.1 Jacaranda copaia
AAATATTATTTAACTATTTGTAACCAAATATTTTGTTACATAAACAATTAGTAAATATACTTAATTAAATAAAAAATATCATTATATTATGTATTGGTAACAAAAATATAAAATATTTTAGTAACTAAATATTTCCTTATACTATAAAAATCTATTGTAACTAATACACTTTTTTGGTACTAAAATCATATTTTTGGTAACGATACATTTTTTTGCTATAAGGTCATCATTCGTAACGAATCATAAATTTCATTACAATCACTTTTTGCAAGGAACTTAGGGCACTAAACTTCAGTAAGAAAAAATTTGTTACCAATTTTTTGGGTAATGAATTTTAGTGTTATGATAACAAAATTATTCATCACTAAAAGTGTAATTTGTTGTAGTGCACACCACTTCAACAATGACATGTTTTTCAAATTCCTAAATTATAAAATTTGAATTTAAGCTTTTATATTTTATTATTTTTGCCCCTCCATAGTCATTTCTAGATCCATCCCTAGTTTTTAGAGTCATTCTCCCTTTTTTGGCTATTGGTTGTTATTGAAACTGATAATTATATTTTGGATGGTTAATAGAATGATTTGAAATGTTTGATACAATGTATTATCTTATTTTTGTTTAACTTGAATACATTTTGATTGGAATGCAGCTATGTTGATTGGAATGCAGATTTAAGCCTTTAAAGTTGGTTTAATTTGCATTTTAGTGTGAATGCAATCAAGTTTGAATAAGGTATTTGCATTGTAACAATCTAGCATTTGGTTTAATTTAGCATTGTGGCAAGAAGGCACTGCGGCAAACTAATATTTGGTGTGAATGTACTCTACTCTAGAATGCAACTTTGAGCTACAACTTTTAGTGCAAAATTTGGCATTCTCATTTAGGCAAACTGAGCAAAAAAAAATTGAGCAAAAGAAAAGGGCTTCAAGTCTCCATTGTAATCTTCAAAAGAGAATTAAAGAGGACATTCCAGTCTTCATTAACATTAATATTAATATTACATTACATAAAATAGGGCATATACAAGGGCATAAAACAGGGCAAGAAAAAGCTTTCAATTTCCATTAATATTAAAATCATCATTCTAAAAAAGTGAGAAAAAAAAATAGCATAAAACAAGGCGTATACAATGGAACAACATAACAGATTAAGACTACATTACACCAAAGCCTCCATCTCAATTAAAGACTTCAAAAGGGCAAATAAGCCAAAAAAAAAAAAAAAAAGAGTCATTTTCCAATGAAAGCCTCAGTTTACTTCCATGCCAACTACCAACGCAATCCAAAATTCATCCCCATTCTCAATCTTCATCCTGTCCACCTACAATCATATTCATCATATCCATTTTCATTTTCATATCTCAATGCTCTATATTAAAATGAACACTGAGATCAAAATTTTATGTCTTTCCCTTAGCACTACATTTTCTTGCTCTATCTTATTCAATCAACACAAAAGCCTCGAAATAATTACCTTTGTTCTTGCACACATTGGATTATCTTCCCAAGTGAAAAACCGACATTCTCTATTCCTATTTGCACACGCGTGGAATCGCCTTCCAAGATTTTCAGTGGTCCAATTTGTTCTCCATCCAATCTTCCTACAACAGCAATTCACAGTGCCAATTTCAAACATTTGCCTACAATTTCCTGAAATTTACAAAAGAAAGAAGAATGGAATTTGAAACTTGGAGAAACTTGGGGGGGAAGCAATTTGGCTCTAATTACAAATGTAGAGCCGACCCAAACCTATTATATTACCTTTAATAGTTATGGGTCTATGGATGAATCTAGACATAATTTTTTGGGTTTGGAAAGGATATTACTCTACCCACTGACAAACCCAAAATCAATCAAATGTTGTTCATCCCAAAAATAAAAAGTAAAAAAAGAAATAAGAAACAAGTGCACTTTCATCAGTATGACTGAGACTATAAGACACCAACACATGCAGATCTACGAGTTACGCATGAACTTCTTTCCATTATGCGAAAAAATGTAATGCAGTTAATGTTGAAGATTTTATTCAATTTAAATTCTGACATTAAACAATCGCATCAAATCTGAATTTGCTTCCCGATTCAAACCCTGCTTCAAGATCTTCTAAGCTTTGTTCTACTTGTAAATCTTTACCAACTGTCAAACCTTTCTACAATTTTCGCAAATCACAGTAAGAAAACTGAGATTTATGCTCAACTTGGTATGAACATAAAACGAAAATTTGAAGAATGTAAACGAAGGCATTTAATATTTGACATTCAGGAAAAACAAAGTTGAATGGAATGGACAAAGTTAGACTCTTCCAGAAAAGTAAACAGAACAAGATTAGCAATTGATGCATCTTCTGGTTTACAATGATTTTAGATTGTTTACATGTTACCAATCACAACATAATAATTTGAAGCAACAGTCTTACAATAACGTACGCCAACATGCAATAATAAATAATGAATATTTTACAAATTCATCGAAGACATCTAGCTGACCAAGACACATCCCAATTAAACTAAACGGATCCCAAAATGATTTCAAAACCCTTAATAGCAAGAGCTTGTGAAATTGATAGTAGATATCTAAATTATCATAGTATAAGCTTTCAAAGAAGCACAGAAGTATACCTTAGCTACATATTCAGCAATGACAATATTGATTAGTTTCCTAATAACCTGCTCATACACTCTTGATGGTCCTAGAATTTCCAAAAGAATGCCTTAGGTATCTGCAAGACATGGTAAATTTACATTAGCATAGAAACTCATTTGAGTCTAACAAGAAGGTCAGTGTTTCATAAATACATACATATATATATATATATATATATATCTGTGTGTGTGTGAGTGTGTGTGAAAAAAGACATTTAATATAACAGTAAAAAATCAACAATCAGAAAAGAGAGTTGTACAAGCAAATTTGATTCATTTCTCCGTCACTTTGTACAAGAAATGGCTACTGATACATAGGCATAACACAATTTGACCAGAATGTTAACTAAGGCATAGAAACAAAAAAATGGGAAGGAAATACAAAAACTCCAATTCTGTGATTGGGGTTCGTGTCTAAGCTTTTCACTACTTGCCAAAAATGGAAAATTAGAAATAACCTTTTTCTTCATGGTGTTTTAAGCAGCTAACGGATGACCACTAATTTTATCATTCTTAAGAAAGCTCCTTTACAGAGGCAGCGGTCGCTTTACTAAATGATAGAACATACAACATAAAGCATAATTATGAAACCAATAGAAAACTAATAATGTGAACAAAAAGTTCGGCGTCAAAAATTGCGGAAGCCAGTGACCAACTCTTATAAGCATTGACTTTTGAAAATTCACTAACTTTAAGTGTGATTACCTCCTTTTACTCTTCGAAATCCTAGAATTAGCTGGGCATCATCAACTATTTCTATTTTGGAGAAAACTTCATCATATATTTCTTGAGTTTTGGTTTCAGATACCTTCACACTGATCTGTGAAGAAGCCATGAAATAGAGAAAACAAAAAAAAGTTCCTTAGTAGAGCACAGTCCAGAATAGAATTTAAACTATTTCAAATATACACGGCCGAGAGGAAACTAGTTACATTATTTCTTTCCACGATGTGGGCATGAGGAAATATATCTTGCACAAAGGACTATTCTTTATGGTATTGCGCATTACCACCTTTGCCAAATTATATGTATTGGATTTAGTAAATTCTTTGAGTAGGCCTTGAAAGGTTGATGTGATCCGGGCAGTCTCTAAATTATATATATTACATTTACCAATATTTGTATGATGTGTGGAACCACAGTTTTATGCTTGAAACATATAAAAAGCACATGAGAGTAATTATTGAGGTACCTGAGCAAGAATGACAAACCAATCTGACTTCTTCAGCAGATATTGATTTAAATATGCCAAAAACTAAAATGAAGATAACAACATCACAATAGGGAACAATTACTAAAAGGGCTATTATCTCCACTAGTGACAAAAGGGTTGTAAAAATTATTTTGAATTCTCATCCACACTCGCTGCATCATTTGAGAGGCTTATATCAAGTCAGTTAGAATAAAGGGACTATATAGCATTAATGCAAGAGAAATAACTTTTGTGCAATCAATGAGGCAGGCTAGGTCTGTGGTTCATCAAGGCTTCATACCACGACTGAGTGCTGATGCGGCAGGTCTCTACACTTCCTTTGGAAGTCACAGAATCCTACCTCAAGAGATCAAAAAATTTGATTGCCTCAGAGTTAGGACCCATATTTTTTAAAAGTGATTAAAAAGGTTGATAGTCTCATAGTTATCAAGTCACACTTCTGAAAAGTCTTCTCAAAAAAAGAATGTAGGACCAACATTTTTCACTCACCTTTAATTCATCGGCTTTATCAGCAGAGCTAGCTGTAACAGTGAACTCTTCAACTGAAGAAAAAGAAACTTCAACATCATTCACACATAATGGCACAGTGAAAAGGTGCCATTAGTTCCATAACATAGAATGTTGTCATGCAATAAATTACTTAAAGTTACTTGCTTTTGCACCTGAAAAGACAACTTGAATGGCTTGATTCGTATTCCTACACTAAGGAAAGCATTGCTAAATAATTTATGCCAAAAACTAACATATATTCCCAGTTGAATCATCTTGGTCTCAACACATCTAATGATCAATTATAACCATTCAAGAAAGTGGTACCCAACTTCCAGTGGACTATAAACGCAGCACTAGATAATTTAAATTTAGTTCAGGCCTTCAGGGCCAGTGATGTTTTATAAAGCTTATGTACTTGTTATGGCTGTTGAGCTTGACAATACATAAGAATATTATTGGTTCTCCAGATAGATTTTAGACTATTCCTTCTTGTTGGTACCTGTGTTAATGAAGAAAAAGACTTCACAGCTAACTCAATTTGGATGCGACATATCTAATTGGCAATTATCCCTTTTAGCAGAAGCAGCCAACTCCCAATGGAACACAAACATAGAACAAATAACTTAAATTTAGTGCAGAGACAGTGACGTTTCACCAAGTCTATGTGCTTGGAGTGGCAGTTGAGCTTGCTAGTGCATAAAAATGTTATTAGTTCTTTAGATGGAGTTTTTGATTAAATATATTTAATTTATGCAGATACAGATTACATATATTATGTATTGCAGGAAATTTGATCTCTAAGTATGTTTAAAACAGATGAATGATATGGAACTTGATATAACATTAATGGCAACTAGGCGTTGACGGTTTGTGATTGCTGTGAGAGAAGAAAGAATTAAAAGAAAAAGAAAAAGCATAGTAAACCATAATTTAACAGGTTTGAGTTATTTCCCTTTTTTTTTCCTTCTTTTTTTTTATGGACGAGAAAGTTTCAGGCTATTTCAAAAGAAACATAGAAAATACATGCAGCAATTGTATTATTGAAGATTTGTTTGGAAAAGTGTTCTTGCTTTATTACCTTAGTGCTCCAACTTCGTATAAATGGGGTAGAAATATACACACAATTTCACATGTTTCCGGAATTTGGAAAGGGAGGGGAAAAAAAAGGAAGGAAACAGAGAAATGAGTAGCAAAAGTTGTGCGGCAACTCTCCATCAAGGAAGCTACAGTATCTACAAAGTAATTCAACTTAGTTGGCTTACGTTTAAAGTCTAAACTATCTTCTAGAGGCTGATGTGGATGTATATCCCATCTTAAGAGATCTGCATTCTCCCTTGACAACATACAAAGACATCAACAAATTGCCTTTCAGTTGTGATAATCTGTTCAATGGGAGTTGTAAGGCATCTCATAATATAATAAACTTAATACAACATTAGTTCATAAGGTTTTATGAGTTTTAAACGAAAATTAGTTAATATATTGCATCTTAATCATTCTGTAAAAAAAATAAAGAGAAATTGCAACAATTGAAGGGACAAATCACTATGAAGGGCACAAATTTATCAAACACATGGATTGAAAATGAGGACAGAAATGGTAGGAAAATCCATGTAGCAATCAAGGAAAATAAAGAAAGAACATGAATGCATACAAAACACCAACAAAGCACATTCTAAAAGTGCATAGGCCTAGCATCCTCGTCAAATTAACAGCAAAGGTTCAATATCTACATCCTTTTTTTAATAGAAATTTCATTTTCCAAAAAAGAAGAAAAAAAGAACATCATGCATCTCAACAGTAATCTTGTCAGAATCTATAATTGTTTGTAAAAGAAAAAAGTGTTAGAATTGGCCGCGAGG
The DNA here is from genome assembly GCA_014898725.1 of Jacaranda copaia. NCBI lineage: Eukaryota > Viridiplantae > Streptophyta > Magnoliopsida > Lamiales > Bignoniaceae > Jacaranda > Jacaranda copaia. The sequence continues at coordinate 769,639 of JACGDI010004167.1, forward strand.
CACAGGCGTAGGGCAAGGAAAAAAGCACTAAGATACGACTACCGTGGAAATATTTCCATATAAAGTTTCTCTGCTTGCATGTGTGGGCAGCATTTAAAGCACTCAAATTTATGTCTTCTCTTCTCTGTTCATCCCTTTTCCAGGTAATTTACTAATTTACATACAGCTATAGTCGCACAGTGAACAGTCTGCTTAACATGAATTGAAAGGACCAGAAATAGATGGTGCAGTTCTTTCTATAGGATGTGCTGTTTTGTATATCAACAACCAATAGACAATCCAGAGCATGTCCAATAGCCAACCAACAATCAGCATCATATTAAAATAGAAAATTAAAGAAACAATGGAATAGGTAATCCAAAGTGCTCAAATATGGCGAACAGCTAAATGTCCTCATCTTTCTAAATTGTTTTTGAGAGGAAGAAAATGGAAAGATAACAGAAACTTCCAAGAAGGGCGGCATAACATTGACAATCTTGAGAGACTTACTACCAAAGAGAAATTCAACTGTGATGCGGTGCACCAAACCTCAAATCTCATGAAGTATAAGCCAAAATAAGTACAACTGAAGCAAGACACACTCAGTGCTACTTTTCAACGTCAAACCTTTTATAGCATCACTTGTATTGTATTCTCGTAAATGTTGAGCTTTTCATTTTCCAACATGTTAAAGAGGATGGATATATGTATAGGTGCACATGGAAAGAGAAAACAGAAAAAATTACAAAGAAGAGAGTGAAGCTATTTCAATTGTACGCGGCGGCAGCGACGGCGTAGAAGTGGCATTATCTGTCCAATTCTTTTCACCCCAGTGCCACAACATACTTTCCCAGAAGCAAAACTCTTCAAAGCAAATAGTTAATCGTGGGTCTTTTATCTTTATTTTCCAGTGACCATCGCTATAATTACCTTTCTCAGCTTGCCTGCGATCCCACTCCAGTGCAGCCTTCTGTTTCGACCTGAGCAAGCAGTATTTCTGTAAGTTCTCTGGCATTGCATCATGGACTTTCCACCAAGTTCTATGGGCAACATCACTGGCAAATTCCTGCAATATATCAACATTCCAGTTGCAATCATAGTCCCGGAAGCATAACCATGGTTTCAATCCCAAATAATGAAGAACATAGAGAACCGGAGGATCAGCACCAAACAGGTGCGTCTTCATTTCCTTTTTCTCTTCCTCATCACCAATCCAAAAATGTTTCAAAAAGTTCATGTGCTTTGGGATTCGATGCCACCATGTGAAGATTTCATTCAAATAACCTTGGTCCCCACCATTGTAGGACTCAATCGCATTGATGTGGTCCATCAACAATTGAAACGTACAGTTTGATGGTTCAATCACCATCACGCCCGAATTAAAGAGGGTAGCATTATTTCCTGTTGCAGATATTTCTGGCATCTCAAAGAGGAAATCGATATTTCTGAGAATTAACAAATCTGCATCAATAAATATAATTTTGTCATAATCTGTCAATTGCCAAAGACGGAATTTACTATAGTTCCACTCATTGTAGGCATCTCGTTCAGCTTTTGGATTTCTGATTCTTTGAATTGTATGGATTTTCCATCCTGCCGACTCAAGACCACCTCTGTGATAGTCACCAATAGTTTCATCAACAAGTATCACAAGATCTCGAGTCGAACCTGCCATGCGGATGCTTTGTGCTGCAGCAATGGCTCCACAGACGTAGACATGAGCTGAGTGCAGGATTGTTGCATATGCTTCTCGCCTTGCATTACCTGAATACCAGTTTTCTGCATAAGAGAGTTGGTATTAGTGAAGCAAAGATCACCACATATTGAGAGATTGCCCACATCCATTTCCTATAGAACCATGGAGCTGACCTTTAAGGACAATTATTAGCATCAAATCAATTGTACTGTATATGAGTACATCTAGAATTAGAACTAACCTTCAGTCTTCAGAGGAACTGCAAGTTCACAGGACCCAACTGGAAGGTAGAGCTTTTCTCTCAATTTATTTAAATTGGGTTTATACAGCCATGCATTGCCTTCCCTTACAATTAGCTCTTTGCAGGTAAAAAGATTTGGGGTTGGGAAACACTCAGTAATGAGAAGAACATGCACAGGATGATAACCCTTGGCAGTTGCAGCAAGTTTTGCAGCTTCAAGTTGCAAGTGAAAACGAGCTACGTCCCTTGACCAGTTCCTGGATTTATTGCAGGGAAGCTTCACTGCTATAAGATCCATCCGTGGTTTTCCCAGGAAGTGAATTTTCGGCAAAGTAGGACAAGTGGGAACTTCAAACTCTTCTTCCTCATCTAACCACTCTGGGTATAATGTTTCCCAAGTGACATTGTGTGGGGCATAATCCATCATAAGTACAACTTGCTCTGCATCTGGTAATAACTGCCTCCACTGATTAATTTCTTCCTCACTGAAATTCACCAACCCTATTCCCTTATACTCATCCCTGTCAGTTAACTTCTCAATTGCAATGGAAACTTCATCCCAGTTGACATCCAAAAGTGATGCATAATTTTGATCTATGCCAAATCTATCCCTTATCCACTTATCTACCAAGCTTGACCTACAATCAAGTTTCACAAGCAAAAGACAACAAGAACTCATGTTTCGTTCTGGATGATTAAAAGAGTTTGAGGATGACAAAAATTGGAATTAGAGTACAATTGAAAAAGATCAACCTTGTTTGAGCTGAACCTCAATTTGAGGTGATAAAACCAAATGATATATGAATAATGAGAAACAATATATATAAGATACCTAGAACGAAAGCTGGAAACATGGTCTGTTTCGTGAATTGGTGGAGAGCGTAGAAGAGTGAAAAATGCTCCAACAATGATAATGACCATCACAAGCTTCAAAGTAGGAAACTTGCAGCTCAATATCCTGTCGAGACTGTAACCAAAAAGGAACCTATCCCCATCTTTCAACACTCTACTTCTTGTAAACCTTCTTTTGTTTGTATCCTCACTGAACAAAACACAACAATATTAGAAAGTAATTCAGCTAAATATCAAAAACATACACAAAGGGAGTGAAAACAGTTTAACTAAAACAAATATTGATGCATCCAATTTCAAAATAGCAAGCCATCTCAGAAGCACAAGGGAGATTGTTTATAGCTCTGATAAAGTACTTGCCATGAGAATATATATGCAATTCCATCCAACACTGGAAGATAATTTTCTATGCTTCAAATACACTTATGCTGAAGAATATAAACATGCTAAAGATCAGCTACAAAATGATTCTCTACAGGTCCACTTGTTGCCCACATATTTTCCACCCTCATAATGCTCAAATGAGTGGGACTAGTTAACAAAACCTTAAAAAGCAAAAGAAGCTGAAACCAAATCTGTTGAATCGGCATTGTTGTTATAAGTCAAGCAATACAATCTCTTGGTTACTCATTACCCTTACTTTTGTTTTTTCTTTTTTAGAGTGTTTACTGACAGATTGACTCAAAGTCCAAATCTGCTTAGGGGTAAGTCAAGGTCATTTTGTGCATTTAACTGGTAATTGACTAGATTAAGGCCTTCCCCATCAGCTTCTTGATTTTCTACATTTTCCTATGGTATATATCTATGTGTGAAGCACCAACTTCTTTGGCAAAGCTGAATTATGTGTCATGGGCAGAGTTTCATAGCTACAATGCTCATACAGCAAGTTTACATGGAAATATAGAGAAACAATTCAAATGCTTCTTCCTGTATTACCAAACGTCAAGGCTGCCAATGAAACAAGTTAACAATAAATACAGGTGGTAATATACAAGAGGGCTATGCAGCCTGTTCGTGTGCTAAAAGATGATAACATTAATCTCCTCCAGAACTTTGAGCAAAAGCTTTTTAGTCTTCACTGACAGCAACTAAAATTATTATGTCCTGTTGCATTTGCACATAAATATTGCTATCCACCTCTGCCATTATACACCAATAAAACGTTTAGCAGTCCACAAATCTTTCAACTAATTCTCCAACAAAAATTCTTTACTGTCATAGTATGAATCTGATGAAGGTGCTTAACCAAATTTATGAATCTGGAGCATCACTTCTTCTGATGCCACGCCTTTTGACAAAGTTGATTCAGTCAAATTAAAGGCAAACCTTAATCAAATTTCTACCCGGATTAATTATAAAATGCACCAAATAAGACCACACAACAAACTCCCAATAAATAATTGTTAACACCAACAAGTAAGACACTTTCTCCGTGAAACTGAAAAATTCAACACCTAACAGCAGCAACTGAAACAGGTCTACCTTTTATTTGTCCAATAGAAGAGTGAAACTCAATAAAATAGGACTTTGTAGGGCTTCAATCTCTCAACTACCCTATCGCCAAATTACTTGTAAAACACATTAAAACCAGTTCATTAATATAAAATCCATAATTATATTCACACGCTATCCATACGGCTCAGCAGACACCATAAGGCTGTACCAGCCTGTTTTGGTCCCATTCGATCTTTCAATTCGTTCCATTTGAACAAAGAGCAGAGTTCTATTATTCCAAAAACTAGCCTGCTTCTGGAACCTTTGCAACTTAACCCGAACCACATTCCTCCCCCAACCCCCCCACCTGCGCCAAACCAAAACCCCTTCCTTCCCTCTCTTCCCTTCAGAAAGTGCTAACAAAAAATGTACTCTTTATTAAAAGAACTCTAAGAATGATTCGCTCCCCGCAACTCAGCATAGACATCCCAAGAATGGAACTTTACCCCTTTTCGCAAACAAAGCTACAGAAACGAGCAATAACAATCTAGAACTCTAAACAAGAAAAACCAACATTCCCAAAACCCAAAGCGTTCACATATGTAGCCAACAAATGGGCATACCAAAAAGATTCAGAAACAGCAAGTGGGTGCCAGCTCCAGTAAATACAAACAAAAGAAAGACACAGATGCCCAAAGCCCAAAAAATCTCCAGACATTCCGAACATATAGACGAGAACCATTGAGAAACGAGCTTATCCACTAACTGGCTGCTCGAGTGTAAAAAAATACAATCCAAGAAATGGATAAAAGAAACAGACAAAGAAAAAGCCTTTTACATAAGCTTACGTGTTGATAAAGAGCCTATGTCTGGGCTCTACTGAAGGAGGTGACAATCCTCTCATGTTGGTAATTCAGTGGCAGCTTAGGGGAGGCAACATCGGATCTGATAAATTACCAAGTTATTTTCTTGAAATATCGAAACTAGTCCAGGTTATATGTTCATAGAGAATAGTGTATAGCTGCTCGCAAATTAAGTGGATGAAACTTTTGTTTAGGTTTTTTGTTGGGTGTAGGATCGGTGAAGGGAGAAAATGCCAAAGAAGAAGAATTTGCAGTCTGAGAGAAAGAAAGAGTTAAATATTGAGCGGCGATTGGCGACTGGCGAGGGCTGTCGCTCCCCAAAACAACACCAAGTCAAAAAAAGGTTTCTTCTGTATTGGTTTGGTTATTAAGAATTCATTTTGATATAAAAATAAGTTTTGACGATAATGAAATGAAGTGATTTATAATTTATTTTTAAATAGTAAAAATAAATTTTAAAGCACCAGTAATTATCACTGATATGATATCCATAAGAAAACATAAATAAATATATATATATGCAGTTGGAAAAGGAAAAAAAATAAAGAAGAGAAAATTAAAAATCAAATAAAGACAGAGAAAATTAGGATGGTCTTTCAATTATAAATAGAAAAGATTGCATACGGTTTTGTACTGCACAAAGTCGCAATTAAATTAAAATGATTTTCATATTAGTTGTCATTGATATCATATCTCCACGAATATTTATTTGTTTATTCTTTTTAAAGCAAGCAAGTGTTCTTCATGGTATCTTTTCACCAAGTTAATATATGTCTAAAACATGGCGTTTTGTTTCACTTTTCCATTTTCTTTAATGAGATGATACTACTTACATATTTAGTATTGATATTTTCTTTTAAGAATTTTCTGAAATAAGTTCTTGTTCTTAAAATGAAATTTTACTCTTACTTTCTTGGTTCAGTAACAGTGAAATTTTTTAGAACATCAAAAAATGCAAAATTTTGGTATCTTCAGTCTGTTTTGAGTGTTTTGGGAGAAACTGTTTTGAGAAAATATTTCTAATTGGAAATTAGAAAATGTGTGGGGAATAAAATAAAATGTTTAATTTTATATTTAAGGAACAAATTTTATTATAAATAATTTTAAATAAATTTATTTTACTTATATATATTTTAATAATTAAAAATATATAATTACACAAAAATAATGATACAAAAGTAATATATATATTGTCGACATGATGATTAAAATTTTTAACAATATTTTAAAAAATATATTTTAGCAAAGTGTTTAACTTAGTATTAAAAAAATAAAAAATATGGCCAAATATTACCTGAATTTTTTAACTCATTTAATGCTTCGCATTAAACAAAAGATTAATTAAAAAAAATTCCTAATCCTACTTTCATTTTAGTCTTCAGTTCCTATTTAAATTTTTACACACTAAAATTCCCACTTTTTCACAAAAATTAGAAATCACTCCCCATATCTCTTAGAAAGACCTATATACCCTTATATTTGGGAAAAACAACAAAAATACTTGAGAAATGCGTTTATGTAATCAAGAAGAACACTTTCCTCTTCTTCTTTTTTTCTACTTGGAAACGGCTTCTTGAGTGCGAAACAAAAGAGTGCAAAATCATTCTTCCTCCACCATTTATGCGAGAACGAGAGAAGAAGAAGTGAAAAGAAAATAGAAAAAAGAAAGTCACCAAAATTTCTACCATTTTTCTGCCACTATGGAAAGAAAAACATCTGTGAAAAGAAGCCAAGTGCAAAAAGAATTGAGCAAAAGAAACACAAGTATATTTTTTGAACTTGTAATTTCAAATGTTAGTGATTTTTTAGTGTTTAGGATTTTTATTCATTTTTTAGTCGTTAAACACTTGAACTGATTTGATATACATATGATTTTGTTGTAAAATGGGAAGTTTCTAATTTGTACTTGAAAGGTATGAAAGTTGAACTTTAGCTTTTTGGGGTTTATACTTCTTTCTACTTAAAATTATATTATGGTGAAATTATATGGTCAAACTATCTAAAAGCGGTAGTGTATTATCTGTAGAAGAGAACATCCAAGCTTGCTATACACATTAGGCAAAAGTATAGTATATGATCTGTGTAACTACAATACAGTTTAGAAGCAAATATAGTATAAAACATTCAATATTACAATATACATTAGGAAAAAGTTTAGTATATAACCTGCAGTACATTTTAGAGCAAATGTAGTATAAAATATTCAAACTTACATACACATTACGAAAAAGTCTAGTATATAATCTGCAGTACATTTTAGAAGCAAATGTAGTATAAATATCAAGCTTGGAGTATACATTAGGCAAAAATGTAGTATATAATTAGTATAACTGCACTACATTTTAGGAGCATGTTTAGTACAAAAATATTCAAACCTGCAGTATACATTAAATGAAAATATAGTATATAATCTGTATATCTGTAATATATTTTAGAATCAACTATAGTATAACACATTCAAACAAAAAGCATACACTAGCTGAAAGTGTAGTATAATATATTATGTGTTTTTGAAGTACATTTTAGAAACTTCTATAATGTAAAACATTCAATCCTAAAGTATACCCTAACTGAAAGTGTAGTATAATATATTATATATTTATGAAATACATTTTAGAAGCATTTGTAGTACAAAATATTCAAGTTGTCAGTACATATTATCTAAAAGGATTAGTTTATTATCTGTTTATATACTAATTTCTCTTTATCTGATTATAGCCAAGCCAAGACATTATGAGGTCTGCTCTCATTGCTCCTCCCAATTTTTTCAGAGTAAATTGGATATTGTAAAGTCCAAGATGGGGTCAAAACATTTTGATGCATTGAAGAAGACCCCTTTTTATATATACATGGATATGCCCAAATTAAGTTCAAGCTTCATTCGGCTTGAAGCTATACTGAGGAGGTTTGACCCAAAAAGGCTGTCATTTCATTTTTTGGAGGGGGTTGAAGTTTCTTTTTTTGCAACTAAATTTTCTACGATTTTAGGGTTGCCATGTGTGGGGCAATCTGTGGATGTAACATTGAAGGTGAAGTCTTCAACCTTTGACAACCTTTTTTCTTGAAAGCTACAGAATATTACTAGATCTGAAATTGTTAAAACGTTTGAGGAGTATGTATATAAAGATAGTGAGGAAGACTTGAATAATTTTTGGAGGTTGTACATGCTTTTTGTTTTTAATTGTTTTCTGTTTCCAACATCAAATTATTGGACTCGACGATTTCTCTTACCATACTTGGACAATTTATCTAGAGTTGGTTTCTATGCATGGGGTATAGTTGCATACAATTTTCTTGTCCAAGATATAAAAAACCAAATAGGAGTAGGTAGAGAAAAAACCAAGAAATACATTGATGGGTGCACAGTTGGTTTGATGGTAAGTGTTTGCTTCATTTTTCTAACAACATTGATTATATTTATATTCAAGTGAGTATAATTTTTTGATTTATGAATGGCAAGCATAGGTCTATGAATGCATCCCTTCACTGGCTTTACCAGTGAGTTTGTTTGAGTTTCCACGCTTTTACCAGTGGAAGTATAGCAAACTCCCACATAATGTGGAGGGGGTAGGAAAAAAATTGAAACAAATTACAGCATAAATGGTAATAATTGTAATAATTCATTGTTAGCTTTTTGTATAAGAATTTGAATTTGATAATTATTTTCATTGTAATAGGTTGTAGCCGTCAACCTTGCTCTAGAGGAGTTAGAATTGGCAATTTTGATCAAGAAACTAGAGGCTACCAGTACTGTCATCAATCAAGTCCATATTTGTGATCATATAGTATATGAAGCAATTATTGCAGCTAAAGTTGAAGAAATTAAATCATTGAAAGAAAAAATTGCTTCATTCGATATGATGACAATGAAGGAGCAAGGTGAGGAGAAGCATCTAGTTGAGTACAAGACTGAGAGGGAAGAGCTTGAAGAGGGAGCTAGTGAGTTTTTAAATGAGGAGGTACTTGATTTGGTAGATGATGAACAGAAAGAAGGGAATGAATCTGAAAATATAGTGGATGAAGAAAGTCGAACAAAATACTGTCATGATCCTTCAGATTCCCCTAAACCTTTGAAGACAAAAGTTTATGTACCAATTCAAGTGGTTGAATTCGAAGAATTTGAGAATTAAGTGACAAATGTCATGTCCTCGATTGTGACAGATGTGCGCAATCGAGAAGACAGGAAGCCAAAACAAAAATCTTCAAATTTTGTCAGTCCCCCAAGCACCACACCAGCCAAAAGAGCAAGAGAAGTGACAAAGACCTATGGTTCTCCTCATCCTCATCCAAAAAAAGACATAGAACAAGAATACAAGGTGTTGTCAATTACTTAATATTTTAAGTTTTTGCATTTTGCATTTCATTTGTAAATTATCTGTTTGTAATAAATGTACTGATGTCTTATTCTTGATTGGTTGATATTTGTACTTAATGCGATCATATCTTATACTTCATGTTGGTGATATTTGTACTTAATGTGCTGTCTTTTGTATTCTAAGTTGGTGATATTTATACTTAATGTGTTATTCTTTTGCATTTCATGTTGACAATATTTGTACTTCATGTGCTAATCTTTTATACTCTATGTTAGGATATTTGTAGCTCATGTGCTGATATTTCATACTTGATAGTTGATCCTTTATACCTAATGTGCTTGAATTTTGTACCCCATGTAGGCATAGTTTGTACTCCCATAAGGGATACTTCAATAGTTAATACTTTGCACTTAATGTGCTTAAGTCTTGTACTCCATGTTGGCTATATTTTGTACTTTAATAGGGGATACTTCAATACTTGATTCTTTGTACTTTGTATGCTTGAGTTCTGTACTCCATGTTGCTTCAACAAGGTATCCTTCAATTGTTGATACTTTATACTTAACGTGCTTGGATTTTATGCTCCATCTTAGCTATATATTGTACTTCAATAGAGGGTACTTCAATACTTGATTCTTTGTACTTAATGTACTAGTTATTTGTACTTTAATTGTTACACTTTGTACCTAATGTGCTGTATTTTGTACTGCAGGAGACTAAAGACATCAATCCAATCCTAGTGGCAGAGGAACCAACTAGCCAAAAGATTGAAGCGCATGATCCTTATAAAGGAAAGACTGATTATAGAAGTCAGGAACTTATTCCAGTAGAAGAGCAAGAAGTCATCGATAACTTTGTTAGAAGAGATAATTTGGGGTAACAAAATTTGCTTATTATTTTTCTTTTGGATAAATTGGTGTTTGAACTAACAATTAACAATTGCGTAGGGTGACTGTTTGCAAGGGATCACGACAATTTCTCGATGGAAGAAACTTTTGTGAGCTCTTATTTGGAGGAAAACTTACCAGTGACATAGTGGACTGCTACATGTCGATATAATGCAGCCCATCTTTTGGCAACAAGTGTCACCACAAGGTGTGGTTTATGTCTGCAATAGCATAGGTATGTGGCGGTTTTCAAACTTAATTTAGTATCACGTTTCCAATGAGTATAACCATTTATTTTTATACTTCATAGGCTGACATATTAGATAGACTCGAGGGACGCAACTTGAAGGATATGAGTGATGAAGAATTTATGGAGATGATACCTACACTTAACTCCTTCACCCCTAAAGATTTGGAAGACCTCACAATGGATCTTGTAAACCAATATCATTACATAATCCTACTGATTTGTCAGCACGGTCACTGGTGTTTAGTTGTTCTTGACACCTCAACTCATTTTTGCGTGTATATGAATTCAATAATGACCCCCTGATACAAATCGATAGCTACTGCCATTATAAGTTTACTTCCTTCCCCAGTGATTTCTTCATTAAGTAGGGAGTAAACAACTGATCAATATTTTTGTAGGCTTCATTCTATTCTAGGTACATGATGCTTTCATTAGGGCATCGTGTGGATGAATTAATAGGGCCAAAAAAAAGCAGACAGCAAACGGGTACAGTGGATTGCGGCGTCTTTGTGTACCTTTGGGTAGAATGTTTCGCTAAAGACACCCTAATGTTCTGGAGGTCTACTGGAAGAATTAACAAGGACAAATACTGTGCAAAAATGGCATATACAATATTTAGTCAAGAAAATGCCAAGATTTAAATCACACCTTGTATGTAAATACATATGTAAATTGAAGCATGCTTTGTATATAATATTATTTTCTATGTAAGAATAGTTTTCTATCAACCATTTATAATATTTTAAATTGAAAATGCCAAGTGAATTTGAGTACAATTCGAAAAAAATGAAGTACAAACCCTGAACTTACGAAGTATAAAATGTGTTTTGCTGAAGTACAATTTAGTTCAATTAAAAATGCCCAGTGAATTTGAGTACAGTTCGAATGAAATGAAGTACAAATCTAGAACTAACGAAGTATAAAATGTGTTTCGCTAAAATACACCTCAATTCGGCAAAAAATTTGAGAACGATTTGATGGAAATGAAGTACAAATCCTGAAATAACGAAGTATAAAATTTATTTTTTTGAAGTTCAATTCGATTCAATTGAATCGAGACGGAGAATTTGAGTTTCATTAGAAGGAAATGAACTACAAAACTTGAAATAACAATGCAAAAAATTTATTTCTTTGAAGTTCACTTCGATTCAATTAAAACGAGACAAGGAATTTGAGAACCATTCCAAGAAAATAAAGTACAAACCCTAAAATAACGAA
>JACGDI010004182.1:1563-12289 GCA_014898725.1 Jacaranda copaia
ATTCAATTGAATCGAAGTGAGCATCAAAGAAATAAATTTCATTCTTCGTTATTTCGGTATTTGCATTTCATTTCTTTCGAATGGAATTCAAATTCTTGCCTCTATTGAATTGAATCAAAGTGAACTTCAGAGAAATAATTTTTATACTTTGTCATTTCAGGATTTGTACTTCATTTTCATCAAATGGAACTCAAATTCCTTGCCTCGATTCAATTAAATCGAAGTGAATTTCAATTAAACAAATTTTAAACTTCGTTATTCCAGGGTTTGTACTTTATTACCTTCGAATGAAACTCAAATTCCCTACCTTGATAAAATAGAATCGAAGTGAACTTCAAAAAAATTAATTTTATACTTCATTATGCCAGGGTTTGTACTTTATTTTCTTTGAATATAACTTAAATTCATAGCTTGATTTAGTTGAATCGAAGTGAACTTCAAAGAAACAAATTTTATATTTCATTATTTCAGGGTTTGTACTTCATTTTCATCGAATATAACTCAAATTCCCCACGTCAATTCAGTTAAATCAAAGTGAACTTGCAAGAAATAAATTTTAAACTTTGTTATTTTATGGTTGGTATTTCATTTCCTTCAATTGGAATGCAAATTTCCCACCTCTATTCAATCAATTTCAAGTGAACTTCAAAGAAATAAATTTTATACTTCGTTATTTCGAGGTTTGTACTTCATTTTCTTCGAATGGAACTTAAATTCTATGCCTTAATTTAATTGAATCAAAGTGAATTTCAATGAAACAAATTTTACACTTTGTTATTTCAGGGTTTGTACTTCATTTCCTTCGAATGGAACTCAAATTCTCCTCCTCGATTCAATTTAATCGAAGTGAACTTCAAAGAAATAAATTTTATACTTTGCTATTTCAAGGTTTGTACTTTATTTCCTTTGAATCGAACTCAAATTCTCTGTGCGATTCAATTGAATCAAAGTGAACTTAAAAGAAACATATTTTACACCTCATTAATTTAGGGTTTGTTCTTCTTTTCCTTCGAATGAAACTTAAATTCTCCACCTCAATTTAGTTGAATCGAAGTGAACTTTAATGAAACAAATTTTATACTTTGCTATTTCAGGGTTTGTACTTCATTTCCATCAAATCAAACACAAATTCCCTGCGTAATTCATTTGAATTGAAGTGAACTTCAAAGAAACAAATTTTACACTTCATTATTTCAAGGTTTGTACTTCATTTCCATCGAATGGAACTTAAATTCCTTGCCTCAATTTAATTGAATCAAAGTGAACTTCAATGAAACAAATTTTATACTTCATAGTTTCAGGATTTGTACTTCTTTTCCTTCCAATGGAACTCAAATTTCCTACCTCAATTCAGTTGAATCAAAGTGAACTTGAAAGAGATAAATTTTATACTTTGTTATTTTATGGTTGATATTTCATTTTCTTCGAATGGAATGCAAATTTCCCACCTCTATTCAATCGATTTCAAGTGAACTTCAAAGATTCATCCCTCTTCCTCTCACTCGCCCAGGGCTATCAGATCAATCACCAGACGAACATCCTGTTACCGCGCCTTAGTTCGAATTCAAAACAACTTCTCCTTATCCCCTTTCTCCTTTTTTTTCTCATATTCTTTCGGGCGAGCGTAGCGTTGGAACACTTAGGGCGATGGAAAATGCGATTAGATCATAACTTGGCCCCTTTGCTATGGGATCGCACTTCGGTACCCAGTAGAGAGAGGATAAGAAGTTGCCCTGGCCTTGGTATGATGGATAGAATTGAGGAAAAGATCATATTATGAAATTGTTAAAGGCAAAAAAAAAAGTAATACCGTTCGCAGGCATTCCTGGTCAAATTGACTGGCTTGGGGCCTGGGAGTTCGAAGAAAATTAGTTCAATAGCCTTCGCGGACTAGAGAAGGTTCAAATTTTATACTTCGTTATTTCAAGATTTATACTTCATTTCCTTCGAATGGAACTCAAATTCTATGCCTTAATTTAATTGAATCGAAGCGAATTTCAAAGAAACAAATTTTATACTTTGTTATTTCAAGGTTTGTACTTCATTTTGATCGAATGGAATGCAAATTCCCCATCTCAATTCAATTGAATCAAAGTGAACTTGAAAGAAACAAATTTTATACTACGTTATTTCATGGTTGGTATTTCATTTCTTTTGAATGGAACACAAATTTCCCACCTCTATTCAATTGAATTGAAGTAAACTTCAAAGAAAAAAAATTTATACTTTGTTATTTCAGGGTTTGTACTTCATTTCCTTCAAATGGAACTAAAATTCCCAGCTCGATTCAATTGAATCGAAGTGAGCATCAGAGAAACAAATTTTATGCTTTATTATTTTAGGGTTTGTACTTCATTTCCATTGAATGGAACTCAAATTTCCTGTCTCGATTCAATTGAATCGAAGTAAACTTCAAAGAAACAAATTTTATACTTCGTTATTCAAGGGATAGTACTTCATTTTCATCGAATAGAACTCAAATTCCCTACCTCGATTTAATTGAATGAAAGTGAAATTCAATGAAACAAATATTATACTTTGTAATTTCAGGATTTATACTTTATTTCCTTCAAATGGAACTCAAATTCCTAGCCTCGATTTGAATCGAAGTGAAATTCAAAGAAATAAATTTTATACGTCGTTATTTCTGGGTTCGTGCTTCATTTTCTTCAAATAGAACTAAAATTCCCAGCTCGATTTAATTGAATCAAAATGAGCATCAAAGAAATAAATTTTATACTTCATTATTTCAGGGTTTGTACTTTATTTCCTTCGAATGGAACTCAAATTCCCAGCCTTAATTTAATTGAATCGAAGTGATTTTCAATGAAACAAAATTTATACTTCGTTATTCCAGGGTATGTACTTCATTTCCTTTGAATGAAACTCAAATTTCCTGCTTTGATTCTATTGAATCTAGGTGAACTTCAGAGAAATAAATTTTATACTTCGTTATTCCTGGGTTTGTACTTCGTTTCCTTTGAATAGAACTCATATTCCCATCTCGATTCAATTAAATCGAAGTGAACTTCAAAGAAATAAATTTTATACTTCAGTATTTCTGGATTTGTACCTCATTTCCAGCAAATGAAACTCAAATTCTCTGCCTCGATTCAGTTGAATCAAAGTGAACTTGAAAGTAATGAATTTTATACTTCATTATTTCATGGTTGGTATTTCATTTCCATCTAACGGAACTCACATTCCCTGCCTTAATTCAATTAAATCGATGTGAACTTCAAAGAAAAAATTTTTATACTTTGTTATTAAGGGTTGTACTTCATTTCCTTTTATTGGAACTTAAATTTCCTACCTTGATTAAATTGAATCGAAGTGAATTTCAAAGAAACAAATTTTGTAGTTCTTTATTTCAGGGTTTGTGCTTCATTTCCATTGAATAGTACTCAAATTTCCTTGCTTGATTCAATTGAATCAAAGTTAACTTCGAAGAAACAAATTTTATACTTCATTATATTAGGGTTTGTACTTTATTTCCTTCGAATGGAACATAAATTCCTTGCTTCAATTCAATTGAATCGAAGTGAAATTTAAAGAAATAAATTGTATACATCGTTATTTCAGGTTTTGTACTTTGTTTCTTTCGAATGGAACATAAATTCCTTGTCTCGATTCAATTGAATCGAAGTGAACGTCAAAGAAACAGATTTTATGCTTTATTATTTTAGGGTTTGTACTTAATTTCCATCGAACAAAATTTGATTTTCGTGCCTCAATTCAATCGAATCGAAGTGAACTTCAAAGAAATAAATTTTATACTTCGTTATTTTAAGGTTTGTGCTTCATTTCGATCGAATGGAATTCAAATTCCCTGCCTCGATTCAAATGAATCGAAGTGAACTTCATGAAAACAAATTTTGTACTTTGTTATTTCAAAGTTTGTACTTTATTTTGATCGAATGGAACTCAAATTTCCTGCCTCAATTCAATTGAATCGAAGTGAACTTCAAAGGAACAAATTTTATACTTCGTTATTTCAAGATTTGTACTTCATTTCAATCAAATTGAACTAAAATTCCCTACTTTAATTCAATTGAATCAAAGCAAACTTCAAAAAAACAAATTTTATACTACGTAATTTAAGGATTTGTGCTTTATTTCCTCCAAATAGAACTTAAATTACTTGCCTCGATTCAATTGAATCAAAGTGAAATTCAAAGAAATAAATTTTATTCATCGTTATTTCTGGGTTTGTACTTCATTTCCTTCGAATAGAACTAAACTTCCCAGCTCGATTTAATTGAATCAAAAAGAGCACCAAAGAAATAAACTTTATACTTTATTATTTCAGGGTTTGTACTTCATTTCCACCAAATGGAAATCAAATTCTCTGCCTTGATTCATTTGAATCGAAGTGAACTTCAATGAAACAAATTTTATACTTCGTTATACCAGAGTTTGTACTTCATTTCCATCGAATGGAACTCAAATTCTCTACCTAGATTCAATTGAATCAAAGTGAACTACAAAGAAACAAATTTTATGCTTCGTTATTTTAGGATTTGTACTTCATTTCCTTCGAATGGAATACAAATTCCCTACCTCAATTCAGTTGAATCAAAGTAAAATTCAAAAAAATAAATTTTATACATCGTTATTTCTGGGTTTGTACTTCATTTCCTTTGAATAGAACTCATATTCTGAGCTCGATTCAATTGAATCGAAGTGAGCATCAAAGAAATAAATTTTATACTACGTTATTTCAGTGTTTGTACTTTTTTTCCTTCTAATGGAATTCAAATTCTTGTCTTGATTCAATTGAATCGAAGTAAACTTCAGAGAAATAGTTTTCATACTTCATTATTTTAGGATTTGTACTTCATTTCCTTCAAATGGAATTCAAATTCCTTGCCTCAATTCAATTGAATCAAAGTAAACTTCTATGAAACAAATTTTATACTTCGTTATTCCAGGGTTTGCACTTTATTTCCATCGAATGAAACTCAAATTCCCTTCCTTGACTCAACTGAATCAGAGTGAACTTCAAAGAAATTAATTTTATACTTCGTTATTCCATAGTTTGTACTTCATTTTCTTCGAATATAACTTAAATTCATAACTCAATTTAATTGAATCAAAGTGAACTTCAAAGAAATAAATTTTATACTTCATTATTTCAGGATTTGTACTTCATTTCTATCGAATGGAACTCAAATTTCCTTCCTTGATTCAGTTGAAACAAAGTGAACTTGAAAAAAATAAATTTTATACTTCGTTATTTCATGATTGGTATTTCATTTCCATCGAATGGAACGCAAATTTCCCACCTCTATTCAATCAAATTCAAGTGAACTTCAAAGAAACAAATTTTATACTTTGTCATTCTAGAGTTTGTACTTCATTTCCTTTGAATAGAACTCAAATTCTATGCCTTAATTTAATTGAATCTAAGCGAATTTCAAAGAAACAAATTTTGTACTTCGTTATTTCAAGGTTTGTACTTCATTTTGATCGAATGGAACACAAATTTCCCATCTCAATTCAATTGAATAGAAGTGAACTTGAAAGAAACAAATTTTATACTTTGTTATTTCATGGTTGGTATTTCATTTCCTTCGAATGGAACGCAAATTTTCCACCTCTATTCAATCGAATTGAAGTTAACTTCAAAGAAAAAAAATTTATATTTCATTATTTCAGGGTTTGTACTTCATTTCCTTCGAATGAAACTCAAATTCTGTGCCTTTATTTAATTGAATAGAAGTGAATTTTAAAGAAATAAATTTTATACTTTGTTATTTCAGTATTTGTACTTCATTTCGATCAAATGGAACTCATATTTCCTATATCAATTCAATTGAATCGAAGTGAACTTCAAATAAACAAATTTTATACTTTGATATATTAAGGTTTGTATTCATTTCCTTTGATTGGAACATAAATTTCTTGCCTCGATTTAATTGAATCGAAGTGAAATTTAAAGAAATAAATTTTATACTTCGTTATTTCTGTGTTTGTACTTCAATTTCCTTGAATAGAACTAAAATTCCTTGCTCGATTCAATTGAATCGAAGTGAGCATCAAATAAACAAATTTTATACTTCGCTATTCCAGGGTTAGTATTTTATTTCCATTGAATGGAACTCAAATTCCCTGCCTAGATTCAATTGAATCAAAGCAAACTTCAAAGAAATAAATTTTATACTTCGTAATTTCAGGATTTGTACTTTATTTCCTTTGAGTGGAACTCTAATTCCTTGCCTCGATTCAATTAAATGAAGTGAAATTCAAAGAAATAAATTTTATACATTGTTATTCTGGGTTTGTACTTTATTTCTTCCAAATAGAACTAAAATTCCCGGCTCAATTTAAATGAATCAAAATGAGCATCAAAGAAATAAATTTTATACTTCATTATTTCAGGGTTTGTACTTCATTTCCATTGAATGCAAATCAAATTCCTTGCCTCGATTCAATTGAATCGAAATGAACTTCAATGAAACAAATTTTATACTTCGTTATTCCAGAGTTTGTACTTCATTTCCATCGAATGGAACTCAATTCCCTACCTTGATTCAATTGAATCAAAGTGAACTACAAAGAAACAAATTTTATACTTCGTTATTTCAAGATTTGTACTTCATTTCCTTTGAATAGAATACAAATTCCTTGACTCGATTCACTTGAATCGAAGTGAAATTTAAAGAAATAAAATTTATATATCGTTATTTCTGGGTTTGTACTTCATTTCCTTCGAATATAACTCATATTCCCAGCTCAATCCAATTGAATCAAAGTGAGCATCAAAGAAATAAATTTTATTCTTCATTATTTCGGTGTTTGTACTTCATTTCTTTTGAATGGAATTCAAAATCTTGCCTCTATTCAATTGAATCGAAGTGAACTTCAGAGAAATAATTTTTATACTTCGTTATTTTAGGGTTTGTACTTCATTTTCTTTGAAAGGAACTCAAATTCCTTACCTCGATTCAAATGAATCGAAGTGAACTTTAATGAAACAAATTTTATACTTCATTATTCTAGGATTTGCACTTTATTACCATCGAATGAAACTCAAATTCCCCACGTTGACTCAATGGAATCGAAGTGAACTTCAAAGATATTAATTTTATACTTTGTTATTCCCGGGTTTGTACGTTATTTTCTTCGAATATAACTTAAATTCACAGCTCAATTTAATTGAATCGAAATAAAATTCAAAGAAATAAATTTTATACTTCATTATTTTAGGGTTTGAACTTCATTTCCAACTAATGGAACTCAAATTCCCTTCTTCGATTCAGTTGAATCAAAGTAAACTTGAAAGAAATAAATTTTATACTTCGTTATTTCATGGTTGGTATTTCATTTCCTTTGAATGGAACGCAAAATTCCCACCGCTATTCAATTGAGTTTAAGTGAACTTCAAAGAAACAAATTTTACACTTCGTTATTTCAGGATTTGTACTTCATTTCCTTCGAATGGAACTCGAATTATGTCCATTAATTTAATTTAATCGAAGTGAATTTCAAAGAAACAAATTTTATACTTCGTAGTTCTAGGATTTGTACTTTATTTTCTTCGAATGGAACTCAAATTCCTTTCCTTGATTCAATTTAATCGAAGTAAAACTTAAAGAATTAAATTTTATACATCGTTATTTCTGAGTTTGTACTTCATTTTCTTCGAATAAAACTAAAATTCCCAGCTCGATTCAATTGAATCGAACTGAGCTTCAAAGAAATAAATTTTATGCTTTATTATTTTAGGGTTTGTACTTAATTTCCATCGAATGGAACTTAAATTCCCTGCCTTGATTCAATTGAATCAAAATGAACTTCAACTAAACCAATTTTATACTTTGTAATTTCAAGATTTGTACATTATTTCCTTAGAATGGAACACAAATTCCTTGCCTCGATCCAGTTGAATCGAAGTGAAATTCAAAGAAATAAATTTTATATGTTGTTATTTCTGGGTTTGTGCTTCATTTCCTTCGAATAGAACTCATATTCCCAGTTCGATTCAATTGAATCAAAGTGAGTATCAAAGAAATAAATTTTATTCTTCGTTATTTTGGTGTTTGTACTTCATTTCTTTCGAATGGAATTCAAATTCTTGCCTCTATTCAATTGAATCGAAGTGAACTTCAGCAAAACAATTTTTATACATCGTTATTTCAGGATTTGTACTTCATTTTCATCGAATGGAACTCAAATTCCTTACCTCGATTCAATTGAATTTTACTACCTTCAAATGAAACTCAAATTCCCTACCTTGATAAATTAGAATCGAAGTGAACTTCAAAAAAATTAATTTTATACTTCGTTATTCCAGGGTTTGTACTTCATTTTCTTCAAATATAACTTAAATTCACAGCTTGATTAAATTGAATCAAAGTGAACTTCAAAGAAATAAATTTTATATTTCATTATTTCAGGGTTTGTAATTTATTTCCATCGAATAGAACTCAAATTCTTTACCTCGATTCAATTGAATCGAAGGGAACTTCAATGAAACAAATTTTATACTTCGTTATTCCAGGGTTTGTACTTTATTACCTTCGAATGAAACTCAAATTCCCTGCCTTGATTCAATAAAACCAAAGTGAACTTCAAAAAAATTAATTTTATATTTCGTTATTCCAGGGTTTGTACCTCATTTAATTCAAATATGACTTAAATTCACAGCTTGATTTAATTGAATCGAAGTGAACTTCAAAGAAATAAATTTTGTATTTCATTATTTCATGGTTTGTACTTCGTTTCCATCGAATGGAACTCAAATTTCCTTCCGCAATTCAGTTGAATCAAAGTGAACTTGAAAGAAATAAATTTTATACTTTGTTATTTTATTGTTGGTATTTCATTTCCTTCGAATGGAATGCCAATTTCCCACCTCTATTCAATCGAATTCAAGTGAACTTCAAAGAAACAAATTTTATACTTCATTATTTCAGGGTTTGTACTTCATTTTCATTGAATGAAACTCAAATTCGGTGCCTTAATTTAATTTAATCGAAGCAAATTTTGAAGAAATAAATTTTATACTTCGTTATTTCATGGTTTGTACTTCATTTCGATCGAATGGAACACAAATTCTCTATCTCAATTCAAATGAATCGAAGTGAACTTCAAATAAACAAATTTTATACTTCGTTATTTCATGATTTGTACTTCATTTCGATCGAATGGAACACAAATTCCCTGTCTCAATTCAATTGAATCGAAGTGAACTTCAAATAAACGAATTTTATACTTCGTAGTTCCAAGATTAGTACTTCATTTTCTTTGAAATGAACTCAAATTCCTTTCCGCGATTCAATTTAATCGAAGTGAAATTCAAAGAAATAAATTTTATACTTTGTCATTTCAGAATTTGTACTTCATTTCCTTTGAATGAAACTCAAATTCTGTGCCTTAATTTATTTGAATCAAAGTGAAATTCAAAGAAATAAATTTTATACTTCGCTTTTTCAGGATTTGTCCTTCATTTTGATCGAATGGAACTCATATTCCTGTATCAATTCAATTGAATTGAAGTGAAATTCAAAGAAATAAATTTTACACTTTGTCATTTCAGAGTTTGTACTTCATTTTCTTCGAATGAAACTCAAATTCTATGCCTTAATTTAATTGAATCAAAGCGAAATTCAAAGAAATAAATTTTATACTTCACTTTTTTAGGATTTGTCCTTCATTTTGATCGAATGGAACTCATATTCCCTGTATCAATTCAATTGAATCGAAGTGAACTTCAAATAAACAAATTTTATACTTTGATATATTAAGGTTTGTATTCATTTCCTTTGAATGGAACACAAATTTCTTAACTTGATTCAATTGAATCAAAGTGAAATTTAAAGAAATAAATTTTATACATCATTATTTTAGGGTTTATACTTCATTTCCTTCGAATATTTATACATCGTTATTTCAGGGTTTGTTCTTCATTCTCACCGAATGGTACTCAAATTCTCTACCTCGATTCAATTGAATCAAAGTGAAATTCAAAGAAACAAATTTTGAAATTTGTTATTTCTGGGTTTGTTCTTCATTTTCTTTGAATAGAACTCAAATTCTCTGCCTCGAATAATTTGAATCGGAGTGAAATTCAAAAAAATAAATTTTGCACTTCATTATTTTAGGGTTTGTACTTCATTTCCATCGAATGGAACTCAAATTCCCTGCATCGATTCAATTGAATCAAAGTGAACTTCAAAGAAACAAATTTTATACTTCATCATTTCAAGACTTGTACTTCATTTGCATCGAATGTTACTCAAATGACTTACCTCGATTCAATTGAATGGAAGTGAAATAAAGCACAAATAATAATATATCGAAGCATAAAATTTATTTCATTGAAGTTCATTTCGATTCAATTGAATCGATGCAACGAAGTTGAGAACTATTTAATGGAAATTAAGCACAAACCCTGAAATATTGAACTATAAAATTTGTTTCATTGAAGCTCACTTCGATTCAATAGAATAGAGCGAAGGAATTTGAATACCTATCGAAGGAAAATAAGTACAAACCCTGAAATAACAAAGTATAAAATATATTTCTTTTAAGTTCACTTCAATTCAAATGAATTGTGGCTGGGTTTGTATTTCTTTTCAATATAATGGAACTCAAATTCCCTACCTTGATTCAATTGAATTGAACTGAACTTCAAAGAAACAAATTTTATACTTCCTTATTAACTTCAAAGTAACAAATTTTATACTTTTGTTATTGCAGGGTTTGTACTTCATTTCCTTCG